>JAMPIV010020069.1:305000-610000 GCA_024509875.1 Oreohelix idahoensis | reverse complement strand
TTGCCCGCCTCACATCGCGTGTTTGGGGAAACTCTAAACTCACAATGAAGACCAAAGCTGCGGTATATAATGCCTGCGTCACCAGCACACTCCTATATGGCAGCGAGACCTGGACGACCTATGCTAAGCAAGAAAGAAGGCTCAATACCTTCCATTTGCAGTGTCTACGCCGTATCCTCGGCATCTCGTGGAAAGATAAAGTGACAAATGTCGAGGTGTTGTCACGTGCTGGCCTTCAAAGTATGTATACGCTGCTTAGACAGCGCAGACTTCGCTGGCTTGGCCATGTTCGCCGCATGGAAGATGGTCGCATCCCAAAAGATATCCTCTACGGACAATTAGCAGATGGCAAGAGAACAGTTGGGCGACCACAGCTGAGGTTCAAAGATGTGTGCAAGAGAGATATGAGGGCACTGGACATGGATCCAGCAACATGGGAGGATGAAGCTGCCGATCGCAATAAGTGGCGATGCTATTTACGGCGCCACCTCAGATTGGGCGAAGAGAGGCTCACACAAGAAGCAGAGGTGAGGAGAAAACGTCGAAAGGAGCACCAGGAAAATAAGCAGCTGAGGGCTGCCACCTCAGGGGCGCATTCCCATAGTCAGTTATGACTGAAGGGGCTATTATTATTATTATTATTATTTATATATATATATATATATTTATATTTATTTATTTATTTATTTATATATACACGCATCATACCATAATTCCCGCCGTAAGTACGTCGGTCGGTCATATCATGCACACCGTCATTTGCGCACCTTTCTATTTTCGAGAGAGCACATTAACTTTCAACCACAGCTATGGGGTGCAACTGTGGTTAAAAGTTAGACAATAATTGTATTGTTCTCTTATGTGTACTTTCCCAAAAATAGAAAAGTGCGCAAATGACGGTGTGCATGAACAGTTTTATTAAGGAAAGAAGCCAACAACACAATTGATAAACAGTACATGAACTGGAGACAGGAAGGTGCGGAGATGCAGATTAAATCAACAGACAATCAAGATACTCTTCTGACCAGTTTCATTCGGGAAACGGATTTAACTCATCATTTTCTTAAAATAACCTTAAAATGTAAGTTTTTGCTTGTTTCTTCAAGACAAAATTTTAATTTAAAGTATTGCAGACTTATTATTATGGATCAAAATGATAAGATGGGGGGAATATGCCTTCACACTAGGTCAGATGGCCGTCTGTTTAATCTTTCAAGGCTGAAGGCAAAAACAAAAATCAGAAGGGTCACTATAAGAGACTTGCTGTTCGCTGATGATGCTGCAGTCGTCACTCAAAGCCAACAGGAGCTTCAGAGCTTGATGAATCGCTTCACTAAAGCATGCAAGGACTTTGGCCTCACAATAAGTCTAAAGAAAACGAATGTGCTGAGTCAGGATGTGGGTGCTGCACCAGTTATCACTATCGATAACTATGAATTGGCAGTAGTGCACCACTTCACATACCTAGGGTCTACCATCAATGACAAACTCTCACTGGATACAGAAATCGACAGCCGCATTGGCAAAGCTGCAGCTACCTTTGCCCGCCTCACATCGCGTGTTTGGGAAAACTCTAAACTCACAATGAAGACCAAAGCTGCGGTATATAATGCCTGCGTCACCAGCACACTCCTATATGGCAGCGAGACCTGGACGACCTATGCTAAGCAAGAAAGAAGGCTCAATACCTTCCATTTGCAGTGTCTACGCCGTATCCTCGGCATCTCGTGGAAAGATAAAGTGACAAATGTCGAGGTGTTGTCACGTGCTGGCCTTCAAAGTATGTATACGCTGCTTAGACAGCGCAGACTTCGCTGGCTTGGCCATGTTCGCCGCATGGAAGATGGTCGCATCCCAAAAGATATCCTCTACGGACAATTAGCAGATGGCAAGAGAACAGTTGGGCGACCACAGCTGAGGTTCAAAGATGTGTGCAAGAGAGATATGAGGGCACTGGACATGGATCCAGCAACATGGGAGGATGAAGCTGCCGATCGCAATAAGTGGCGATGCTATTTACGGCGCCACCTCAGATTGGGCGAAGAGAGGCTCACACAAGAAGCAGAGGTGAGGAGAAAACGTCGAAAGGAGCACCAGGAAAATAAGCAGCTGAGGGCTGCCACCTCAGGGGCGCATTCCCATAGTCAGTTATGACTGAAGGGGCTATTATTATTATTATTATTATTATTATTATTATTATTTATATATATATATATTTATATTTATTTATTTATTTATTTATTTATATATACACGCATCATACCATAATTCCCGCCGTAAGTACGTCGGTCGGTCATATCATGCACACCGTCATTTGCGCACCTTTCTATTTTCGAGAGAGCACATTAACTTTCAACCACAGCTATGGGGTGCAACTGTGGTTAAAAGTTAGACAATAATTGTATTGTTCTCTTATGTGTACTTTCCCAAAAATAGAAAAGTGCGCAAATGACGGTGTGCATGAACAGTTTTATTAAGGAAAGAAGCCAACAACACAATTGATAAACAGTACATGAACTGGAGACAGGAAGGTGCGGAGATGCAGATTAAATCAACAGACAATCAAGATACTCTTCTGACCAGTTTCATTCGGGAAACGGATTTAACTCATCATTTTCTTAAAATAACCTTAAAATGTAAGTTTTTGCTTGTTTCTTCAAGACAAAATTTTAATTTAAAGTATTGCAGACTTATTATTATGGATCAAAATGATAAGATGGCTGCAATTTAAAACCTGTCAATTTTGACGGGTTATTGCTAGTCTAGACATATTTTTATATATAGAGCTAATTCTTATAAAGGAATGTCGCTGGATTTAAACCGGAAGGGGGGGGGGGGTGGGTTGAAAGGGCTAAAACCATTGCTTAATTCTTCAGAAAAGGCAACGGACCGATATAAGTTAACAATTGCCCTGCCAATGCCGCATTGTTCTTGACTTCGGAAATATCTTGTGACAACACCCTTGAGATAGAAGCGTCATTACCCATCTATTTACAACTCTGTCAAGAGTAATCTTGTGCGAAGGTAAACACCTTTGACGACGTATTTTAGTTACTCTTGAGTTTTGGCCACTGTTGGATCACTACTGCAAAGCAGGGGAGGCAATCCGTGACACACTGGGACCAGCCACAGTGCTGGCTCAATACTCTGTAAGGAGCGCAAAGAACATGATGATGATGATAATGATGGATGGTGATTATGATGATGATGATGATGATGATGATGGCGATGATGATGATGATGGCGATGATGATGATGATGATGATCTTAAAAGTAACATAGCAGATCGTCAGCAACAGAAGTTGGATCACGGCACATAAAAGTTAAGCTCGAGAAGACAAACATGATAAATATACCAGGAATCTCTGTATTAACGATGACGTTTGGTAAATTGTTAATCCAATTTGTATAGACAATAAACATTTGGATATATTATTCACCGCCATGGTAAATCCTCTTTGTTTCTTGTATATATAGTTCTATATGTCAAAATGTAACCACCCTTGTCTACCTCACCTCTGACCAGAGTACAGGCATACCTCGGAGTTATTGCGGGTTCTGTTCCAGACCACCGCAATAAAGCGAATATCGCAATAAAGCGGGTCACACCCAATTTTTTTTTTTTTTTTTTTTGGGGGGGGGGGGTATTTTTTTGCATATAAAAGCCTAAAATCATGTTTACACTATTTCTATAAAGTGTGCAATAGCGCTAGGTCTAAAAAAAAACAATGTACTGTAAAATTAAAAATACTTTATTGCTACCAAAAAAATCATGATTTTCATCATCTGAGCCTTCAGTGAATCGTAATCTTTTTGCTGGTGGAGAGCCAAAATATATCGGAAGAAGAAGGCACGTTCTGATAAATAAACATGAACAATTTTTAAAAAACCGCGCAATATCTGCGAAGCGCAATAAAGCGAAGTAAGCCTGTATATATTGCATACGCTTTACGTCAAACCTAGTCAGTATATAGGTAATGTTCTTATATTATTATATTGATGTACTAATCTCATTTAATTAGTAATTGTGTTGCCCCAATCCCTGGCCCCTAGAATGATATGATTCCGACTCCTGGTCGGTGTAACATACTTACAGTTTGTTTGCGTGCTTGCACTTGGAGAAGTCTCGTTTGCTTGGACAAATCCAGAATTCACAAGCACACACAAAACTAATCCAAGCACCGAGTGCGACATTCCTCGTTCTTGTCCAACTTGAAGCAGACGACAGTTACAGGTTTACTAAACTAGCTGTTCCTCGCTACAGTGCTCTTTAAATACCGAACAAAATATTGTTTCTAGATTTTCTTTTTAAACCTAAACTAAAATGTTACTCTTTTAAGTTAAATTTCTCGTTAACATTATCCTGTTCATGGACATCCATTTTCTTACTGTGCCTCGGGTAGTTTTCCTCTTGTGTTCATGAAACACGCTAGTTATTTAAAAGGATGAAATTATGGTTTCAAAGTATTTTAGTGCTGTCTGTCGACATCCTGTAATGCAAGAATAGAGTTCTCTGCTTTTCTTTCAGGCTTTCTTACCGTTTGTTTGGTTTGTGGGTGTGTGTATATATGGACCACTCCTGAGCGTTCGTATGTAGGGTTGTAAAGGGAATAGAAAAGCCAGGGACCAGAGGCGGTGGTGTCAGAGCCGTTAATGGTAGCATGTAAATAGAGCCAATAAGAGGGTGAGAATGAGAGAGAGAGAGAGACTTAGACAGGAGAATGCGTCAGTGTCACTTGCGTCATAGAGCTTTCAGCCAACTGTGTCTTCAAGTCGTAATTAAGATATAGAAACCCTGAAAAACTGCGAGTTGTATGACTGGAGGGTTAACTTATAGACTAAAGTTCTCTACCAGTGAATATTCTGTTGACACAGCCTTTGCTATCAAGCGATCTGAGCGGGTTCTACGACTGAGCTGGGTTACTTAAAGTAGTTATTGGGGAGAATAGACATTGAGCCCGTAAGACATTTTCATTTATATTTCTGAGCAGTTACAAATGTGTTTGACAGTGTCCATATTGCTGTCTCATCATGGGCAAGGCCGGCACTGGATTTAGATACGCTTCTTGCAATGTTTCTTTTTTAAAATTATTATGATGTTACAGCCACTTTCCCTTTTTGGAATATTAAAAAACATTTTTTTAAATATATTATCTATGCATTCTGTTGCACAGAATAAGAGTAGATGGCTAATTATCATTAGTCAGTAATTTGTCATCTTCTCCAAAAAACTGAACCACAAGGTCATTTATATTTAGACATGCGCCCTAATATAACCGACTGTCCCTGTGTCTAGGTTGAACAGAGCACCTCGCCAAAGCGAGGCAAAATTTTTAATGTTTTTGTTTTTAAATATTTAACAAAAACATAAATGGGTTAACGATGTAAAGAAATTCGGAATAATTTCCAATTTCATATAATTCTCACACATAAGGGGCCCTTCACAAATTACGTAACGCAATTTTTTGACCTGCCATTCATAACAGTGAGCAAATGAGGTTTATTTACCCAAGTTTCTCACGCGAGCTGATCTGTCAATCATCGATGCCTAACAGACCGCACGTGAAGAAACCGAAGATCCTTTGAAGTTCGTACTCAGGATAGAAGGGAATTTCCGGAGTTGCTTTGATGTCGAGTCGCGGGGCAAAATCTTCGAGAATCCCGTTAGACGTGAGAATTCTTCTGATGTAGATTAGCAACGCCCGACAGAGCGACCGTAAAAACCTTTTATCTGGGGAACTCTGTTCACGATTCTCTGCTTTGCATAATAGTGTGAAAAGTAGCATGATCCATAGATCAGAGAGCCAATAATATATATAAACTGTGGTTTCTTAAACCCGATATCAGTTGTCGCTCAGAATTTTGGATAGTCTAAGCACATATTCTAGAACCATTGTGGAAGATGTGTTAATAGCATTTCGTGGGGGTTATTTCATTTCTGATTTGTGGTAATAGAAATTAGCATTTACGTGATTTAATGTGTACGTTTTACCATTATAATTCACTTGGATTTTCTAGCTGTTAAAACTAGTGAAATAAAATAACGCGTAGCTTTTTTTTCACCAGATGTGCTGTTAGAATGTAATTTCCATCACTCGCTTTCTCACATAGAAGAGATGGTTTTAGTTGACTGAGTTAAGGGCTAGGCGCGACTGATAAGTGACTGAAAAGAATTCCCGTTATATTTCATTTTGTGTATTTATTATAAGTGACTTTTATTTAATATCATACTCTAAACAAACAGACGCCGACAATCTAATAGCTATTAACGACAGGCGATATTTTGTAAGTGCGCGTATGGACAATTAAATAATAAATGACATTGTACGCTGATCGTTAACGCGAATTAGGGCTGGGGAGGGCGCATACCTTCACCCGACCTAGACACGCCGCGCTGCGCAAGCTGACTGGATAGGAATAGGCTAAAGACACCATGTGCCTTTTAATTTTAATCAGGACTGACGGAGTGGATAAGAGATCGTCTTTGTGACTTATAATGGAAATATAGCCTACAGTATCCGACAGTCTTTCGTGACCTCGTGGCGTTCTATGATTCGCTAGCAAAGCCATGCATTGACAGCCTGCGTTTGCTCATTTTTTTAATCGACGCCTCTTTTCCTTGAGACGTAAACAAACGAAGTTGTTTACCAACGTCCGCGACCTGCCAGTCATAACAGGGAGCGAACCACGTTTGTTTACCTGAGTTTCTCACGCGAGCTGATCTGTCAATCATCGGATATCAGACAGACCCCGCGTGAATAACACCGGACTCTTTTGAAGTGAGACGGTAGGGCAGAAATATTTTCCCGAGGACCCTTTGATGTTCGTACATACAGGGGGAGTTAACGCTTTGATCTCCAGAAGTGGGCTAAATCTCTGAAGAAACCCGTTACACGGTTTAAGTCTCTGTTGTCGAGTAGCAATGCTAACAGAGCGACCGTGGAAACCTTTTATCTTTCGAGTTTAAGTTTCTGATTTCTCTGCTATGCAAAAGAGTGTGAAAATTAACATCCTCTAGAGATCATAATAACATGATGATATATAAACTGGGGCTTCCTAAACCAGATATCAGTTGTCGCTCAGAATTTTTCGGATAGTCTAAACACGTAGTCTAGAACCATTGTGGAAGGTGTGTTAATAGCCTTCGTGAGGATTTCATTCTGATTTTCTGGTAAAATAAATTTGTGCTTAAGTGTGTTAAAGTGTTAAAGTTTACCATTATATTCCCTTAAAGTCTAGCTGTTAAAGACCAGTGGAAAATAACGCGTAGCTATTTGTTTACGAGTTGTTCAGTTTAATGATAATTTACCACCCGCTCTATCTCACAAGAAGAGACGTTTTAGTTGACTAATTAATACACTTGGCGCGACTGATAAGTGACAGAATAGAATTCACGTTATATTTCATTTTGTGACTGTTATCTAATACCATACGACGACGCACAGACGCCGACAATCTAATAGCTATTAATAACAGGCGATATTTGTTAAGTGCGCGTATGGATAATTAAATAATAATTGATTTGTGCTCTGATCGTGATCGGGGCAGGAGGGGAAAGGCTGCATACCTCAACCAAACCTGCACCCGCAAAGCGACGCGCAATAGGATAGGCTAAAGACACCGTGTGCCTTTTAACTTTAATCAGGACTGACGGAGAGGATAAGAGATCGTCTTGTCCCCTTCCGTGTAAATAAATGTAGCTATCTATATTAGTAGCATTTTTTTCATAAATGTTTCTCTATTCTTAAGCATGACCTGATCAAGGGCGACCAGCGGTCTATTTTGGTCCTTTTCTTCATTTACTGTTTGGTTAATGTTGTCTTCTTCTAGTCTTATACGTCCCCAAGTTCATTTGTGAACAGGATTGGCCAAAGAGACACATAAACATTTTAAATAGTAAAGTTAACTGGACTTACCAATACCCATAAATTCATCAAATTTTATCAGCCCACTGTGGCGTAACACCAATAACATTACCATCTGGCTTTTGACAGTCGTATCAGCGGATTTATCCAGCAAGTTACGCTGTTTCAAAATCGGGTAAATCGGCACTCACCCCAGAGCCAGCCGATAGGATTTACCATCACCATCATAAATAACAGTTTTTTTAGGAACAGATGTTTCCCTATACTGGAAGGATTTTCTACATTTTACTGTGAACACAAGATCTCGGTTTTTTTCTACATTAACTATTCGACGTGATATTTGTCTATTCAGGAATCAACCACCAAATTAGGCGTCCCCCTTATAAAATTTAATTATTCGAGGAGGGACTACGGCCAGTTTGGAAGATAAAGACACTGGAAATTATATATTCAGGAATTGTTTGTAGAAGAGATTTTTTTCGCAACGAGTAGGTAAGAAGAGCGAGTGAATGGCCACGTATGTCAGCGAGAGTGAAATTTCTTTGTTACAGGAAAAATTGTATTATCTTCATTCTGCTTAAATATTGTTTACTTTACTGGATAGCTTTTAGTAGGAATTTTGTTCCTTTTCTTAACGGTCTATGCTATAACATAGTGCTAACTTTTGACCTTTGGGGTTATTAACTTGTTGGGTTCTTTTTCTTGATAAGGGGAGGGCACATGTATTCTGTTAATTTTCTATGCATGTAATTCTGATTTTATTTGATCTTTCTTTAGATATTCGATGTTGTCGAGTTTAATGATAATAAACAAGAAAGAAAACTTAAATTTGTGTGTTGGTCAGACCCATACCCAATTAACCATATGTTACTACAATGGTGTTTAATGTCAGTGTGTTGTGTCATGTGGGGCGATGAAGAGTGCGTGTATCTGGAACAGACACTCACCACAGGTACACACATCAGAAGCAGTCATTGAATCGTGTAAACGCCTGGTGACATTTAATGACGATTTATTAAGTCACAGCACGATCACATCAATATACAGTTTGAATTACAACACGAACACGTAGGCATTAATATAAAGTTCACAGTGAAAAATACACGCTATCCCCAGCGCTCAACAGACTGCACTCCTGGCAGTTAATAATATCTTGGCCTATACTACCATAAAGTTCACAGTGAAATATACACGCTATCCCCAGCGCTCAACAGACTGCACTCCTGGCAGTTAATAATATCTTGGCCTATAATACCAGCTTCACCACAGCTTCATAAATACTTAATATGGCCTCATAAATACATAATATGGCCTGTCCCAATCCTGGACTCATAATAGCTTCATCACAGCTTCACAAATACATAATATGGCCTGTCCCAATCCTGGACTCATAATAGCTTCATCACAGCTTCACAAATACATAATATGGCCTGTCCCAATCCTGGACTCATAATAGCTTCATCACAGCTTCACAAATACATAATATGGCCTGTCCCAATCCCTGGACTCATAATAGCTTCATCACAGCTTCATAAATACTTAATATGGCCTGTCCCAATCCTGGACTCATAATAGCTTCATCACAGCTTCATAAATACTTAATATGGCCTGTCCCAATCCTGGACTCATAATAGCTTTCACCACAGCTTCATAAATACATAATATGGCCTGTCCACATAGCAAAAACATCAAGTCGACATTATTCAAAGCACTACGTAGGCATACATCCTCGAAAAACTGCCCCTCTCATAGGATCACTCGTTACAGTTTCCCACACACCCAGGAGAAAAAATGATTCTATCATTTTTTTAAAATTAACTCCCAAAACGAAAAAATTTAAAAGATAATGAAATTCTAACATATGTTTTACAAAATTCATCTTATGATAGGTCAGAAATAGTATATCTACAAAATATTAGCAGTAAATGTAAAGTAAATAACAATCATCCAACGTATGATTATTAAAATTAATCTATTACAGAACTAAGTTAAGCATATACAATAATGCTCAAACAAGCAACAAACAATAGTAATAGAAATGATAATATCAAGTAAACAAAGTATAATTCGAAAAGAAGTAAAATGTGAAATCATCATATGAAAAACAACAAATAATATCACAATGTCAAATCATGTAAAGCAAATACAACTATCCCTGATCTAAAGTTACCTCAATACTTGAACAATACAAAGAATGAAAGTCTAAGTAGCGTAACAGAAAAAAGTATACACGAAGCATAAAGTGAGACAAAGATGAAACACGGAAGTATAAACAACATATCAGATTATGCTGAAAAGACAACAGAAAAAATGTAAAGAGATGACGAATAGTCAACAAAGACAGATGAAAAGTAAAGATGCACATGTAGAAAAAGTTGTAACAATACCTTACAATAGCTATTTAAATCACACATCATATAATATAAGTTAATACAACTACGATAAAAAATTATAACACAAAATGACAAAGTATATCTATACTAACAACACAAGGGAAAAAAAAACTTATGACAAAAAAAAAATAGTAAGTAATTTAACCAAATTATAAAACTTATGCATAACTAATAATAAATTATACAAGATATCGCACAAACAAAAAATAAAACGCTATCAAAAAGATTTGCACTGACTCAGTCACGCGCTAAATACAGAAAATACATCAAACATTAAAAACAATTGCAAGGAACTAATGACACTACACATTACTAACCATAATATACAGATTAACATTGGCACAGAAAAAATATTACACCGTTCAAAAAATACATTTTCAAAAAAAAAATACAAAAAAGTTTCGTAGCACTAAGTTGCATAAAAAATATTTCCTTTACAACCAATTCAAGGCTATAGTAAATAAACTAACAATGAAATCGATTCTAAGAAAATGAAGGACATATAAACAATCTATTTCTAAACAGACACACATTAACAAATGTAAGTTTTTTTTTTTTTAAATATACATCACATAAAACATATGAGAAAAAATGCAAGTGCTCATGAATTATCTAAAAGTAATTATTGCACCATTACAAGTAATGAGTTTTGTGCATAGGGCTTGCAAACTCAACATGTACAAAAAGTTATCCTAACAAAACTGCTACAAAAACAACAAACCAAAACAAACCACTGCAAGTTCAACAATGGAATATAGCTAACAATAAAAACAAAAAATCATGGCAATCAAATGATGCATTAAATATTTCAAACGAAATTACATGTTATTGCAAATCAAGAACATATCATTTATTATACTAACAAATACAAAATAAAATATTTACTGTTTACATAAGTAAAAAAAAAAAAATCAGATGGAAATCTCTCGCTTTCCTGTCAACATGTCCTGACCCTGAGCAAGCAAAACATCAGATGTTTAGTGGGAAGCAGAACAAGTTACGCTTGAACGCACACACGGATGCTGAGTTGACTCACTTTTCTCACTACTAATATGACACAGGAGCCTTGACTGTTATCGTAAAGTCGCTTCTGTCAAAATATATGAATGAAAATTTCCATTTTAATGAATGGCAAAATCTAATGAGAAAAAACGTAGAAGTCAAATTACAATTACCCATTATTTTGGTCCTTGTAAAGTAATGGTCCTTTCACAATGCCCTCAGCTCTTGTTTTATAATCTCTAGACATCACAGAAGACATTACTGCCGTAGGCTGAAACAAAATGTTACATTCACAACACCGAGACACTTTCTCGTGCTGAACAACATTATCAGACATAGTATTTAAAACACCAGTGTTATTGTTACCTTGTTTACCTCTATTACAACTGACTATGGGCTCATGTTGAGCAAAGTTAGCATACTTGCGCTTGTTATTTGTCCTATGACGAAAATATCTATCATTACAGTTGCCTTGTTTACAAACAATGACTTTAGTCTTTTGCTGAGCCAAGTTACTCTGGTGATGTAGAGAAATATGTGGATAGCTATTATCTCTCTTTATATTATTGTCAATTCCTCTATTATGACAAATATTATGTCTATAACCCAAGTTAGCATTGTTGTTATTAACATATCTTCTTTGACAAAAATGTCCACTAGACAAGACTTGCTTTCTAGTAGCAAAATCATTACCAGATTGATAGTTTTTCTTACAGTTATTTCTACTATAACTTATAGAATTCTTCGGATCAAAATGTTGAAATCCGCTAAATTGTTTACAATTCCTTGGAGAATCAAAATTACCACTTGATAAACTCCCTTGGTACTGTCTAATCTTGTGATTATATCTCTTACCACAACTGTTATCCTTTTCATCTTTAGGAATATGTTTACCAATCCCGTCAAACTGGCTGTGCTGAGTTTGACAAGTAACTAGACCTTTAGAATGCTTATTTTCCTGGACATAGTGGGTTTCATTCCTGGAAAAAATAGTACTACGTCTATTCCCTGTTACAAGTTTATCACAATCTGCACCAGCAAACACCTGGTTGATCTTAGGAGCTCTAACCTGCCCTTTCTCCCATTTGTTCTCATGATTAACAGAACTGGCTGAAATACAAGAATCTTTACTAGTCTGACGCCAAGAACTATCAATAGAGTTACTAATATCACTAGTACTGTTAAAGTTGTATTTCCCTCGAAACGATCTATGTTTACTCTGTATGGACTCTTTATGAGCAAAAAGTGTATGGTGCTGGCTTTTCGCAACTTTCTGTCTATTACTGTCAACATAGACAGAAGACCACATTTTTTTATCCAAGACGATGTCAAGTAAACCATCCACTCGTTTCCTGACCTGAGCAACCTCAACATTTCTATGTGAGATCTGTTCATTAAGTTTCTTATTTAAATTCTCAAACCTAGCCACCTTCTCTTTCTCAGCCGTTAACTCTAACAATGCCTCTTTCTCGCACTGTTCTTTATTTGCTCTCAACTGAGTTAACTCTAGTTGTAGAGACTGAACTTAATATAATCATTGCTATTATCAAGCTCATTAATCTTCTCTGGAATCGTCGTATTCTTTTCTTCCTGATGAAGACCAAGATTCGCAATATCATCCATCAAATCCATAAGTGTCTCTGTATAAGTCCTATCTCGTTGATTGGTCTCAACTTTTAATTTCTTATACATTTCTATATTACGTTGGGCCTCTTGTGTAATATTTTCCACCTCAACATTCTTATCTTTTATCTGGACCTCCAATTGCTTTATTTTCAATTGTGAAGAATCCAAACTTGCTTGTACTCTAGCAAGTTCCAGGTTTGATCTGTTCAAATCACTTGTAAGTTTAGCTAACTTTTCCTTAAGTTTACTCTCTTCAGCTTTATCCTTCAAGTAATCTTTTCTCTCCTGTTTGTTTACTCTTACTTTCTCATCTTCTAGCTTCTTTTTATCAGAAATGTCACAATGAATTATGTTGTGTATACTCTTCAATATATTGTCGTGTTCAACATGAATATTCTTATACACAAATACACGAAGGTCTCGCTGTAGCAAACGGGCTAAATTCCTAGCCATTCTTAAATGAGGGATTGACTTAAATCTATCCTCAGCAAAATCCCTTAGTGCTCTCGACGCACTGACCAACAATTCGTCCATCACGTGTGCTTCCAGTTCTGGTCCTTTTAATCTCTGAAAATTTTTACCCTCTTGAAATAAATATTCCAATAAAGGCCACATATTATCAGGATCCATTTCATCATCCATAGTTACTTACTTATTGAGATCACTATATATGTATTAATGATCTTTCTACTCCTGACAGCTAAATCATCATACAATAAACTGCAACCATTGCGAATTACTGTCAAATCAATTTCTGTATAAAGAACCTTTATATGGTCATATCCATATCATGGAAGACAACATATGTTAATAGCCATAAATTACTTATGCATTAAATTCTACTTATATGTCACTATAGACATAACAACAACAACAACAGAATACAAAATGCATAGAATTCAGAAGGCCTGACGACATATGTGAAATGACACACTTTACAGAACAAAAATCACTCATCTGTTAATATTCCATTGCCTTCCGCCAAGACTTTAAATATCACATAATTCTGACGCTAAAACCGTCTACTGCCGAAAGGTACTGGAACTAGACTCTTCCCTTCAGGTCCTCGCTTCAGTAAGGTATGTGCTCGAGTACTGCATAGGAGCACATGATGATCGTAACAGGAACACAGGCAAACCCTCTTTTGCCTTGAGGTATACTTGCAAAATGACTGGTACAACTGCACATATCCTCGATCTTGAACACGCTATTCTTCCGACGTTGGATCACTTCATAAACTGCTGATAATTTCGCTGCACATCTGACAGAAATGTAGACCACAGAGGTTGTTGTTTTCCACAGCCACGACACAGGACGTCAACCGACAGTGCTATAAAGCTGATTGTTACCACGAATAAGGCGTTTCCCAAATGCGCCACACATGTGGCCCACAAACCAGGTCACGATTGAAGCACATGAGATTCAGGTCACGCATGAAGTTCTCTCAAAACGACTGTTGCGGGTATCAGAACCCGAAAACAAATCTATCAAATGATACAGATATGTGGACTGTATCGATAACAATATTATCCTTCAGTCTGTTAAATAATCTCTCAAGTTAGTTTCTGGGCAATTCCGGGCAAAGCGACACTGGGTACTGTAATATTGTCCAACTGTTGTTGTACGAGCCATGTACAACAGAACAAGCCACGCCCACAAAGGGCTAATTATAATAAAGTTAAGTTCACCCAAACTCTTGTCACGCGAATTGTCAAGTGAGTTCGTTCCAAATTGTACTGGAAACCACCACTGTTACTACAATGGTGTTTAATGTCAGTGTGTTGTGTCATGTGGGGCGATGAAGAGTGCGTGTATCTGGAACAGACACTCACCACAGGTACACACATCAGAAGCAGTCATTGAATCGTGTAAACGCCTGGTGACATTTAATGACGATTTATTAAGTCACAGCACGATCACATCAATATACAGTTTGAATTACAACACGAACACGTAGGCATTAATATAAAGTTCACAGTGAAAAATACACGCTATCCCCAGCGCTCAACAGACTGCACTCCTGGCAGTTAATAATATCTTGGCCTATAATACCATAAAGTTCACAGTGAAATATACACGCTATCCCCAGCGCTCAACAGACTGCACTCCTGGCAGTTAATAATATCTTGGCCTATAATACCAGCTTCACCACAGCTTAATAATATCATAAATACCAGCTTCACCACTTATAAATACTTAATATGGCCTCATAAATACATAATATGGCCTGTCCCAATCCTGGACTCATAATAGCTTCATCACAGCTTCACAAATACATAATATGGCCTGTCCCAATCCTGGACTCATAATAGCTTCATCACAGCTTCACAAATACATAATATGGCCTGTCCCAATCCTGGACTCATAATAGCTTCATCACAGCTTCACAAATACATAATATGGCCTGTCCCAATCCTGGACTCATAATAGCTTCATCACAGCTTCATAAATACTTAATATGGCCTGTCCCAATCCTGGACTCATAATAGCTTCATCACAGCTTCATAAATACTTAATATGGCCTGTCCCAATCCTGGACTCATAATAGCTTTCACCACAGCTTCATAAATACATAATATGGCCTGTCCACATAGCAAAAACATCAAGTCGACATTATTCAAAGCACTACGTAGGCATACATCCTCGAAAAACACACACAGACAGCGTTGACCACTCCCCGGTCCAACGCTCCGAATCCCTACTCTCCTCTCCGGGATCACACACTCTAGTCCCGCCAAAAAACCCAAAACGAGACTCCGCTGTTTTTGAACACAGCTCAAAAACAGTACAGAATAAATACATCTCAGCATTTGAGATAAAAGCGTTCACACGCTTTTCTGTACTCTGTCACTCAAAATAAAAGGATATGTTTCTATTATAAAGTTAAACAAACCTCAGCTTAATCAGGTATACAAGTATTGTAACTCATAATCTACTTTCCCCAAAAACATATTCAGAATTACTGCCCCTCTCATAGGATCACTCGTTACACCATAGTTTTCACGTCTGTGTGTCTTGTTGTCATATAGTTGTGTATGTGTGTGTGGTTAAACTTATATTTCTAGGTATAGGGAGGGGCAAGATTGTCTTGTACTAAAAGATAGTCGTATAGATAGGCTGGACTAGAGAAACTTCTCATTCCAGAGACAGATCTTCTCGTTAAACTATTCACTCGTGAAACCTATTAATCACACCTTTATTTTCACGTACTTATCACCATCTGCCATCACCGGTGTCAATGCCTTGTCGAGGTATGGCGGCTTGCGTACCCTGATTACCCCCATAGCTATGCCAGCGGGAGTTTTACTCCTGGAAGGTTCTAACAAGCTGGACAGGTGTTACGTGCAGTCTTTGATATCTTACAATATAATACATTTGTATGCTTGTTATGTTCGCAAATATTTTGTAAACAAAATAGATACTTTTTAGTGCTTGAGGAAAAGTCATTATTGAGTTACTTCCCCTTGAAAGGAGTTTCGATCGAACTCCGCGGATGAATCCAGTTTTACTGCGATTTATTCTTTGTTTGGGTAGAAATAGGTTGTTCTTGCTTCGGTGTATCTATGGCCTGAATTTATGTCTATTGTTTGTCTAAGTAGGACGAGTCTGTCTTATATCTGTATATCTTTACATATCTACGTCGAACTATATGGTCTTTTGTCGATAGAAAGGTCAAAAGGGCTGTTCGGCGGATGTGTCGCTAGAGAGGTGTGATTTGGCTTCGCCCTGATGGGGGCTGTGTTTTTCTATATCGGCTTGTCGCCGGGAAAAGTGATCTCAAGATTGTTGGGGAAAGTGATAGTCGTTTAGACCTATCCTGTATGCTTTACCCCAGTGTTTATTCTTATTGCCAAGGAATGGCAGAATCATATTTCTGATACCAAGGTAACAAAAGATACTCCTTACGAACTCTCTTACGAAGCCACCGTTTTTCGATAGGCACGATTTGTACGTCTGAGAGAATATATTTAACTAGATGAAAACGACATTCATTCCTAGCAGCACTATATCTTGTATGATGAAGTCAATTGTATCATGATAGAATCTACAGAGCAATGAGAACATTTAATGAATGACTAACTTTAATACAGATTCATTATCTGTATCCAAACGTGAGTGACAGCTCACGAGAGAAGCCATCTTGTATCCAAATATTTTGTGACTTTCAAGAAGAGAAAGGGATACCCCGTATTATCGCTTGATGAGTCCAGAGATCACTGCTACACATGATAACCCATTACTAGCGGTTCAATATGATTATATGGAAAATATGTGCTGAACATTATTGTAAGGAATCTTCGCTAGACGAGGTTAGGTCTAGAAGCCATCTTGAATATTGTTTATAATCTGACGTGCTTTGTCGGTAAACTCAGATGATATATATATATGGGCAATACTGAGTGCTTGTCTACTGACAGTTCATTATGCTATTATTCTACATGAGTGCCCATGTATCATTGCAAGACCATTTATCCACTGTACTATGATGTATTATGCCAACCTGTGATTTGTCACTATTCGTGCTGTCGAGTGTGTACGTCCAATTAAACTGTAGCAAAGGTACACAGTCGTTGGTGTCGATGACTTCCAGCCATACATGAGTGTGAGAAAAAGACCATTTGTCAACACCACGAACTCTTCTTATCATTCGCATATTATACTCACAATCTATGTCTACACACCACTGCGTAGGTCGAGTTGACATTCCATACTCAAACCACAAGCAACACAACAACACAGCATGTAGCTCTGGTGATGTTCTAGTGAGCTTATATTTATCAACTTTACAGCGGTGGCCACTATACCCATTACAAGAGGTTGTAATCAGAACACACCATAGAGACTTTATCAACAGGTTTGCGCGGGCAGGGGTCAGACTAAAGCAGACACCCTGGTCCTCCAGGTTGGGGGTTTTAGCATAGGGCTGACACCCCTGTCTATGTAAAAAAAAATTGAAGTTACGGAAACAACAACGAATAAACAAACTTTGCTGTGGGACGGACATCCGGAGTCTGAGGTTCGTATGACTGTCAGTGATGAAAGCCGAAAGGAAGCCACTGACATGAGAACGGACGTCCTGACCGCAAAACATGATACAAGAATAGGATTTTGGAATATTAGGACAATGAATGAGACGGGTAAACTAAAACAGGTCACGGCAGAAATGAGAAACTATAGGTTACACATTCTAAGGATAAGCGAGAGCAGATGGACAGGGGCAGGAAAAGTTAAAATAGTAAGAGGAGAAACAGTACTTTACTCTGGAAGAGAGGATGGACCGCACAATGAAGGTGTAGCCATTATTCTACAGAAAGGAATAGAAAGGATATTACTGGAATGGAAACCCATCAACAACAGACTGATAAGATTAAGATTGAGAGGTAGTTTCACCAATACTACAATAATACAATGACACGCACCAACGAATGACAGGATGAAGAGGTCAAGGATGAATTCTATCAACAACTGCAGAAAGAAAAGGAAGACACACCTAGATATGATCTTATTATAGTAATGGGAGACCTCAATGCGAAAGTTGGTACACACAATACATATAATGAAAGAGTAATGGGGAAATGCGGCAGCGGAACAGCAAACGAAGATGGGGATAAATTAATACGTTTCTGTAGTATTAACAACCTGGTCATTGGAGGAACACATTACCCACATAAAGAAATTCACAAATTAACATGGGAATCACCAAATGGTCGGGACAGAAACCAGATAGACCACATCATGATTAACAGTAGATGGAGACATGCATTACAAGATGTGAAGGTAAGAAGAGGTGCAGATGTGGGAAGTGATCACCATTTAGTAGTAGCAAAACTGAAAGTGAAACTAAGAAGTGCTGGACCAACTGTAACTACCCAGAAAAGGTTTGACATCGGCAAATTGAAGGACCCCTTACCAGAAAAGCCTTTGCGGCTGACATAAAGAAACGATATCAATTTGCCAAAAGTCAGGAAAAGACATTGACTGATGATATAGACCAGAAATTCAACACCATTTCAACAATATATAAGGAAAGCAGCAAATCATGCTTGGGATTCCAGGAAAAGATGAAGCAAGACTGGATAACACCAGAAACATTAAACACCATAACATTGAGAAAGGAAATGAAAAGAAAGAAAACAGAAGCAAAGTCCCCCAGGTTAAAGCAACTATATAGCGAACAGTACAGTCAGCTGGACAAAGAAGTTAAACGCCAAACCCGAGCCAACAAAATGAATTTCCTAGACGATCTTGCAAGACAGGCAGAAGAGGCAGCACTGAGAAATGAACAAAGCACAGTATTCAAAATAACTAAATTCATCAGCGGAAAACGAGGTGCAAACAATATTACATTAGTAAGAGATAAGGAAGGAAATCTCATCACGACAGCAGAGGGATAGGAAACAAGATGGGCAGAGCACTTCAGAGAAACTCTGAACAAGGAACCACCAGAGACACAATTGAATGTTCCTGACGCTGAAAACGATTTAAATGTAAATACAAACATTCCACGAAAAGAAGAAATCATCACAGCAATCAAAGGGTTAAAGAACGGCAAAGCTCCGGGCCATGATAACTTAAATGCAGAGCTATTTAAGACAGACCCTGAACTAGCAGCAGAACTATTAGAACCACTATTTGCATAAAGTTTGGAAAACGGGGACAACACCATCAGAGTGGAACAAAGGAGTAATTGTCAAATTGCCCAAGAAGAGAGATCTTGCAGATTGCAATAATTTGAGAGGAATCACTCTTCTCTCAGTTCCCAGCAAAATACTAGGCAGGATAATTATACAGAGAATTTCAAAAGCAGTAGACCACAAACTAAGGAAAGAACAAGCAGGATTTAGAAAGAACAGAAGATGTGTAGATCATATATTCACTCTCAGGAACATTATAGAGCAGTGCTCAGAATGGCAAAGACAGCTGTACATTAATATTGTTGATTTTGAAAAGGCTTTTGACAGTATACATAGGGACAGTTTATGGAAAATACTGAGGGCTTATGGAATTCCAAGCTGCATAGTGTCAATCATAAAAAGCCTCTATGCCAACTTTACGTGTAGTGTTGGGCAGAGTAACCTAACCTTTGAAGTGAAGACAGGAGTACGACAGGGATGCCCCTTATCAACCACTCTATTTTTAACAGTCATAGACTGGGTGATGCGCCAGACAACAGAGGGCAGCCCAAGAGGAATAAGATGGACTACATTTTCTACATTGGAAGATCTGGAATATGCAGATAACATTGCACTACTATCACATTCACATTAACACATCCAGGAAAAAACGGACAGACTTAATAAGTTTAGCCAGCAGGTGGGCTTGAACATCAATTTAAAGAAGTCAGAGGTCATGACGCTCAATGTGAGCAACCCTGAGCCCATATCAGTAAGGAATCAGCAACTGGTACAGACAGACACCTTCACATACCTAGGATGTATAGTAACACCAGACGGCGGGCAGGCAAAGACATCAACATCAGAATGAATAAGGCAAGAACAGCCTTTTTTAGCCTAAACAACATCTGGAAGTCCTCTCAATACAGCACAAGCTCAAAATTAAGATTATATCAGAGCTGTGTACGTTCTGTCCTTCTCTATGGTGTGGAATGCTGGAGCGTTACAGAGAAGGAAATGTAGAAATTGTCCTCTTTTCACACAACATGCCTAAGAAAAATTCACCGAATCTTTTGGCCGAATACCATCACCAACCAAGATCTGCTTACTCGGAGCAAGCAAGAGGACATGCACACCATCATAGCTGGCAGACGCTGGAGCTGGGTTGGCCATGTCCTCGAAGAGACCCCGATGCCATCACAAGAACAGCTATGCTTTGGACCCCTGAAGGAAAACGAAAGAGAGGCCGACCAAAAACAACCTGGCGGAGGACTGTGGAGGCTGGATGCAAAGAATGAACCAGAGTTGGGGCACTGTACGAAGGATGGCCACCGACCGAGCAAAGTGGAATCAATTTGTTGTTGCCCTACAAGAACAGCCACTATTCGTGATGGCACAGACTGACAGCTTTGACGGGTCCCGGCGGCTAAGAATCAAAGAAGAACTTATCACCATTACATCTACTTCAGATCCGGGACCACTACTGCTTTTGACGGTCGGCGGCTAAGAAATCAAAGAAGAAGACTTTCAACCTCCGCGGGACCTATCTAAATTTACGACAGTCTTGTCCCCGTCTGTGTGCATATATGTAGATATATAGAATAGTAGCATTTTTTTGTCATTAAAACGTTCGTTTATACTTAAGCAGACCTGATCACAAGAGCGGCCAGCGGTCTTCTATTTTGGTCATTTTCTTCATTTCCTGAATGGTTAATGTTGTCTTTTCTTGGCTTGCGTATCCCCAAGTTTATTTGTGAACAGGATTGGCCAAAGATATACCAGAAACATTTAACGTGTAAAATTAACTGGACTTATAAATACCCAGATATTTTTTCAATTTTATCAGCCCACAGGGGTTGTGCAGAAATAATAACACTATCTGACTTTTGATAGTCGTGTCAGCGGATTTATCCAGAAAGTTACGCTGTTTCAAAATCGGCGCTCATCATAGAGTCAACCGATAGGATTTACCATCATTTATCAATTGTAACAATTTAGAAACCAGACGTTTCCCAATACTGAAAGTATTTTCCTCTGTTTACTGTGAACCCCAAGATCTCGGTTTTTCTACACTAACTATTCGAAGTGACATTTGTACATCCAGGAATAAACCACCAAATTCGGCGTCCACCTCATTACATTTATTTGTTGAGGATGAACTGGGGCCAATTTGGGCACTGAACACTGACATTATCTATATATATATTTATATATATTCAGGGTAATTGTATTTTCCAAAGGATATCACCAAGAGTAGGTAAGGAGTGAGTGAGTGAGTATGACAGAGAGAGTGAATATTTTTCTTGTTACAGGAATGCTATCATCCTTGATTTTGCTTTAAAATTGTTTACTTTACTGAGTAGCATTTATTAGGAACTTCGTTCACCTTATTGTCTATTCTGTAACATAGTGCTAACCTTTGTCCTTTGGGTTATTAACTTTCTGGTTTTTTTTCTAAAGAGAGGGGAGGAAACATTTATTCTGTTATTTTCATATGTCTGTAAATCTGATTTTATTTGATCTTTCTTTAGATATTTGATGTCAAATTTAATGATAATAAACAGCAAAGAAAACTTACTTTGTGTGTTGGTCAGACCAATACCCAATTAACCGTAGTTTTCACGTGTGTGTGTGTCTTGTTGTCACATAGCTCTGTGTGTGTGTGTAGTTAAACTTATATTTCTATGTATAAGGAGGGGCAAGATTGTCTTGTACTAAATTATAGTCGTATAGATAGGATGTAATAGAGAAACGTATCATTCCATAGACATATCTTCTCCTTAAACTATCACCTGTGAAAATCTATTTCTCACACCTTTTTCTCACGTACTTATCACCATCCACTCTACTCAGTTCGGGCCAAAAATAACTCTCAAACATATCCGTACGACAGCCTGCGAGTTCTTTGTTGCTCAAATTCTGGCTCAGTTTCCAGTTAACATGCCAACTAACTTTTTTCTTCATTTAAAACGTTTTTAAATATGCACCATTTCTGTAATTGTTACGTTGTAAATACATTCTTACGGCATCAAAGTAACTTGCGGTGACAGGTTCAAATGTAAGTTCTGACCCCTCTGAAGTCAATTATGTGCCCCTCTGAGGTCTGCCCCTAAGGGGCCACTAAATGGTAGCGCCGGTCCTACTGCCACCTTTCAAATCTCACCGTGTGATGTTTATCTGGCACTAGAACATGACACCAGACAATTAAGCACATTAATACTTGGATGCAAGTTTCGTAGGAGCTAGCTGCCATGGTTGGTCCGTGCTTCACATGGAGCGACTAGAGCTAGAGAAGAGATGAAGATAAAAGTCACTTATGAAACCCTTCCTTGTTACTGTAGTAAAATCTGCGAGAATAATCGCTCATTTCAGTAAGATTTTAGTTATAAAATGATAATAAATAAAACAGCCCTATTGTGTCTGACGGTGATGCTCTCACACTCCAGCAACGCTGCCTTTTGTGCAGTGCTAAAGCCTATAGAACGATTCCACGGTAAAAATCTAACACGCGTTTTAGTTTCGGTTTCGAAAACGTACTACCAACATTTTACCAGATCTGCTGCATACATTTTGCAGCCAAGACTTATAATTAAAGATTTTGAGGAAGTGTGCCGCCAAATAACTATCTGAATTAACGTATTCTGTCAACTTTAACACAAATTTAGTAGTAATCCTTACATTTTTTGGTAGTGTTACACGATACAATACAAATTATTAACGCCTATTCTTAACCCGCCATGCACAACCCCGCTTCGCCTAACACATTCCGCCATGCATATATACACGTTGCGACAAAGCCAAGAGAGGCAAAACACGCAGACAATTTTATTGCCTCCTCGTGGAAATGTTTCTGACGTCACAAAAACAAGTTAGTTATTTGAAAAATACTTGCTGGCGAGATAGCGAGAGGGGAAGATGGCCGTCTTGTGTAAAATATTTATTTGACGATGACCGGTGTGTTGAAGGACTTTCGTGTGGGGTTACTGGTTGTGTTGCCTGAATTCTGATCGTGCTAATGTTCTTACGCGAATGGGGTGAACCTCACCTTCGGTTTGTCGTAATGCCTGAACTTGGCATCAAGATGTAAACAACTGTTCATCTTATTAACTCAGCAACTTGACATAAAATACGTAATTCATAAGGTTGAATGGTGTAACGTGATTCAACGAATAATGCCTCCGGTTCGAGTCCTTCACAATTTAATATGGATTACACACATACATAAACAGTTCAATTCACACATGAGGTACATGCATCAATCAATCAATAGCGTAGACTGCTGTTTTACGTGTCAATGTCCGTTTAAGGATACAATGCAGTAATTGTCGTCAGAACATCACAGCTATATGCACGCGCAGATAGAATGGCTACCTACCAACAGTGAGACTGTGAGTCTAATTACTTCGTATAAAGTAGACGATTATCTTTCTCCTTCCAAGGATTTAGTTAATCACTAACCTCCATAAGTTTCCTCTCTCGTAGAGTTCTAGGACTGACCCTGGTCCTGCATAAATACACATATAAATGGCTATATCATGCCATTAATTTGGAAGGCTAGAAAAACGCAGCTATTCAGCTTGACGGTCAAGTAACAAAGGGTAGCGTCTCCTAGTTACCGACTGTGACCCAAACAACGCTAGACACGTCATAATCGATCGTGTATGGAGCGTTCAATAATTGAAACATCTATCGCAATATATTAAATGTCTTAACCTTTACAATTGCACGTCTGCTAACCTTTAGCAGACGGCGTTAATAACATATACCGTAACACGGTGACAAAATTGAAAATCTAAAACCATAATGAAACTGAACATAAAAAATATATGGTAGTATAGCTTAGAATTCACTGAGCAAGAATGTGTTTTAAATAATATGATAGTCCCAGTATTACCCAAATTGTTGAGAAAATACTAAATGTCTACGAACGCACGACCAGACAGACTGTTGTTCCTGCTTTGTTTTTCTTAACGTTAGTGGGGACACCGTCTTAGAAGAGAGGCATTGAGGAAATTCAAATTAGCTTGGGAAACAAGAGTATAGGAGGAGAGGGGAGCGGTAGGAAAATTGTTACCAAAAACTAACATCGTTTTGCATTGGCATAACTAAAGCGGACTGGCCAATCGACTACCAGACGCAGAGTATGTTTGGAATTATTTTGGTTTTTCAAAAACTGCATTTGAATTCTGGTAGTCGCAAGCTTTCGATTGGCCAGTGCTACTAAATATTAGCAAAAAGCTTTCACTATTCATTGCCAGTTGAACTGTATTTTTGATTCAGATACTCTGAGAACAGCTGTGATAAATTTAAAAGTAAATTAAATAACTATATGAGTATTTCACAGTCTGGGCGGAGCAGAGGAAACTGAGGCCATTTCTTTGCAAAGTCAGCGTCATTTGTTTATATTTCTTGATTTGTGGTAAGGATGCTTTAGAAATTTAATATGTTTAATCCCATTACCAAAGTTAGATACTGCTATTGGGAAAAAGTGAAGGACGTGCCGGGAGCAGACATTGTTGAGTCCTCACGTTGAAATGTATCTAACTAATGTATGTTGTCATGATTATGTTTGAATATTATTGTATTAGAGCATATTAGTAAGCCTGTGTGTTCCATGAACACTGTTCAACATGCCTGAAGCATTCATAATAAAAAAGAAAAAGATGAGAAAAATATATAAAAGGAAATGTGGTTACCCCACATTATATTATTGAGGGAAACTATGTAAACGTACAGTGGCGTATCTGCCATAGGGACCTGAGGGGTGGTCACAGCAAGGTGGGAGGAATGAAAATTAGGGGAAATGTGCACCTGAAATGCACGCGAGGCTGACCCCATACCCACGTATGAAATTAAATTAAAAAATAAGTGATCAGATGTAAAAGGCCAGGGTGTCCTTTTGTTGCAGAGGTTTCGTTTCCTGTTGCCAGCTGGTGACAGGAAACCTGAGGAGTGACGATTACGCCAAGAAGTCTCCTACACTTTACATATGCTGTCAAGAGATAACAGCAGGAGCTTGGGTGTGTGACGTGATATCGATATTTCTGCAACTACACTATATCTTATCTTTCAACGGGAAACCCCAGGTGATATGTTAAGGACCTGGGTACATCTGACAGTTTCGGTTTAAATAAACCTTGTTTATTCAAGTCATACTCAGGACTTTTGTGTTGTATGATGACATTACAGCCCCTCATACACAGTGACTCTCTCTCTCTCTTAGAAGCATAAATTTAAGCTGTGAACATTCAAATAGGAAATACATATAATAACATTGTAGTATTTGGGCAGATTGTCCACACATTTTTAGTTAATTTTTTATGTAAACTATCTTGTCCTCATTTTCAAAGACCTGTCCAAACGATTTGACTGGACAGGCAAAATAAATTGTACAAAAAAATTAATTTAAAGAAAAACTTAACCACAGGTTTTATTCACTTCCTCATAGTAACTTAAAGTGTTTTTGTGTTGTGTAGCATCATTTCATTTCTCCCCTAGACACTAGGTACATCATACACCATACACTAGAGCCACAAGAGTGACCGTGTGAGATCTAGGGAGGTAGCGTTAGGTTCCCTGCACATAATTCATCATCATCATTTTTTACAATCAGGGCCTACATGTGCTTGACCTCACACGGTTTATGCAGACACCGATTTCATTCTTTGTTAGGATACCATCATAACCTCCCCAGCAAAATCTAACTTTGCTACAGTTATGAAGAATGAACCCATTTCATGTTACTAAGAATGATCCCACGGTTCGTGATGGTGTGTGTCTGGAGCTGTCGTCCTGTCCTAGCCAGGTACGCGGATTTTACTTGCTATTTGCCAAGAAAGTACAAGAAAATCCATGGCGCAATTTTGTAAGCACTTCTTTTGTGACTGTTCGTGCAAACATCTACGTGCAAATATTTCGCTTGACTGGCTACGACCGACAAGTGTTTCTTTTTTCTTAAACGTTCGTGAGTTTGTTGTGGCTTGTACAAAAGTTTTGTAGCCTAAAAATTAAAAATATTACAAGCATAAAGTGCATTTTCTGACTTATTTTCTGCCGAAACGGCAGAATAATTAATATCATTGTAAGAGAGAGGTGCATTGTGAGATAACCATGAAGCTTGAATGAAGAATGTTGTCCTTCAGCTTACAGGCATGAATTATTTAAATAACTGTAAATGGTAGTCACATCGCAGATACTGCCGCAGCGGAGTGAAGTGTTAGAGACTACACTATACTAGGTTCAGCATCGAGAAGTGGAGGTGGGGGTGACAAGTTCCCTTCTTCGTTACCCTTTTCTTCTCTAACTCAAGAGCGAAGTCAAGTACACATTTACAGCTGGGTAGACTGGAGCTGTCGATACCTTGAATCGAACCTAGCACCTTTGTCGCGACAGACCTGCGATCTAACCACCCAAAAAAAAAAATAATAACAAAAAAACGACCAGCTTTGAGGAAAGTAACATAAATTTGTCTTCGCTGTTAAATATGTAGATAAAGAGAACAGGCAGCTAGACTATGAGAAACTGTGGGATAAACACGTAATAGAAGCCTTAGTAGACAACAGACAAAGACATTGGCTACATTACTACCGCAAGAACTTCGTCGGGGACTAACAAGCGAAAATAAAACAACAAGAACAACTAGAGAGAACAGAAAGTGAAAAATTTAAGTTAATACAGACTAATTAGAACAGACTAAATAACCATAGCCAACACGTGGGACTAAACATTAATCTCAAGACGGTAGAAGGCATGACACTCACTGCAAGAAAAACTTCATACATAACAAATAAGAGACCAAGAACTAGACAATACAAACCAGATTTACATACTAGGGGAGTATTGTAACAACAGATAGTGGAACAAGCAAAGACATCAATAACAGTTCCCACTATAGTCCACTGACTATTTTTGTTCTCACTTTTCCCCGCGTCATCTTTGGACGGGTTCCTCCATAGCTTTATAACAAATACATCCAGAGAAATGACCACAGGAGAAATAGTGCCGTCATCCGGGCATGCAGCACAAAGCACACAACATAATTACGTCGCACCATATTTTGATGGGTGACTTACCCGCGATTTAACATACTTGTTTACGCTAGTCGCACGTAAAACGGCTTAATGACTGCGATGTAGTTTATAAATGAACATAAACTATGAAGGCAAAGTCACGTATAACAGCTTAATGACTGCGATGTAATTCATATATTAACTTAAGTTAAGCGTTTACGGCAGTGTCACATGAAACAATATAATGACAGCGATGTTCTTTGTAAATGAATATAAACTTTTACGGTAGTGTAAAGTATATCACCTCTTTTACTCCAGAGCAACGTTCTTTCCATTGGTTAATTTTGATGCCCTTACCGAAACAACGGCTTTTTTTTTTTTTTTTTTTTTAGTTTTTCGAATATAAACCCCACAATTCACCCGTTTAATTCAGTCTATTTTTGAAATGCATAGGATGACTTCCGTTTTTCTTTGTTATTGCTACAGAAATATGCCAGGCTTTATGTGTACGCATTCTGAAGCTTCCTAATCGAATAACTGTGTCAATCTTATTTATAAACATTGATGATTTGTAAGAGTCACAGTTTGTTGTCAAATGGCGAGATCGGTGCAGAAATGTTAGACATTAGATTTAGCTAATGCTTCATCGTGGCCTTAGTCTGCACCTTCGAAAAAAAAAAGAATTAGACATACATCTAATGACGTCATAGGCAGAAGATGAAGCTAGGGATATTGTTAAAATCTCAAACAAGTATAAAAGGTGTTTATTTGATGTTATTCTACTTTATTTGTTTGAAAATTACGTACTGCATTATTCTGTACATTTTGTGATTTTTATAGGGACCATAGTAGAAATGGTGTGAACACCACTAAATATGACCACTTTCAGTGTTTTATTACTTCGTAAATGAAATACTTTGATGTTGAAAGACTTAAAAAGAAAATGTTGTTGTCTGCAACAATAAATTATCTTTGATAATTAATATTGTACTGTGGTTTTGTTTTTTGTTTTTTTTTTTTTGTTTTTTTTTTCAATTTACACGAAGCATGTTTTATGAATAGCTAACGTGCTTGCGTTAATACTATCAAAGACACTGTATATTATTGTGATGAAATGGACGACCTCTTAGCGATCTTTGGTTCTCTCCGGCAGTATCGGTACATTTGTGGTACATATTTTTATTATGTGCTGTCAATTATCGCACTTTCCTTTCTCTTCTCGTTATTTTTCTGCTAAGTAGCAGATATTTGATTTTATCAAAGCACCCTATAGGTGATAAATATCACATTTGCAAGAAGCGGCTGATTTGATACATCACATTTGCTTGGCGCTACCCATATTTGTGGTTATAGGCGCAGCAGATTAACACTTACATCGGCCAGCGCTATCGGCTTAATCACCGATAAGACGCGGAGTTTGCGTACTCATACGACAGATAACGAGATTACTGTCTGAGTGACACATGTGGGCAGACAAGTGTGACATAATCGCTTCCGGTCACTTGGTTAACAGTAATCATGGAGGTATTACATTTTAGACAATATGAGTCTACAAATGTGTTTGTTAGAGTGTAGGCAAGGCATCAGATGTCCATATAAAGTATATGTCCATCGAGAAGTAGGGGTGGGGTGACAAGTTCCCTTCTTCGTTACCTTTTCCTTCTCTAACTCAATAGCAAAATCAAGTACCCATTTCTTAAAGAAAAACAGATCTTAAGTGTTTCACTCTGGGATCGAGCTAAGTGACTTTTTACTTGTTTCAATAGCGTTGTTCATTCCTGTCTTCGTTTCGTTGGTTATTTACTTTTTTGTTTCGATATGTCTGTCTGGCTTTACCATTTTCTTACAGTATTATTGTCCATACGTGACCTTTGCAGACACGCACTTTATTTCACGTGGGACTATTTTGAAATATCACACCCTATGTGCATGATTTGAAATGATTGGATCTTTCTGATCAGATTCATAACAACAACGCCTGGGAAAATAGAAATATAGCCTGACCATTTCGCAGTTTTATTTCACTGTGAATTTCACGCTCGCAAAGACAACATCAGACCTCGCCAGAGTGAAATCTAGATTCATAATTCCTTTTTGTTAACTGGAGAACCAGATAAGACTTATAAAGCACAGAGACTCTCTAAATTTTAATAAGGAACCCCGGGACTAGGAAACTGAAGAAACACACGGAGTCAGAGGGGAATCTATTGTAAAATTACAGACATCCCAGACGCATGTAAGAGAACGATTCGTCTCTTTTATTCATCTAAGCAAAAAAGTCTGTAGCCAAGATTGGCGTAAGTAGTGCATTTTCATTCTGTTTTATTACTAACATGTGAACTAACATATATATTTATATATTACCATGTGAAGTTTAATATGCGAAACTCGCTATTGGATGTCAAAGTCATTTGAGGTAGGCAACCTCAGCGTATAGAGTGATGATTCATGAACCACCACTGCACTGGCTGGTGATTGCTTTATTGATAGTTTCGTAAAGAGAACTAAAAACATAAAGTAGTTCCAGGTTCCCTATGGGGCAGGGAGGGAAAGATGAAAAAAAATGATGTACATTCTAAGAATAATACTTACAGTTTCAAAGCAGTTTAAATGTCCCTAATAAACATATTCACTTTAAAATTAATGTAAGTTTTCAAGCTTTAAGCGAGTGTAAATGTCTATGTGAAAATATTCATTCTAAGTAATAGAAGTTTCAAACTGTTCAACAAGAGTAAATATAAATGAAACATAAATGAATTTATATTGTGAACACTTTTCAAACAGTGGACATGTAAATGTAAAACATATTATATCTGTTTGTTTAACCTTTTCATTTAAATGTAATGTAAAGCTAAAGCTATTCAGTTTAAATGTAAAGGAAGTTTTATCCCGAGGGATTAAATTCAATTCTCATTGAGGGTAAATTCTGACAGGGGATGGGATGGTAGAATAGAAGAGGGTGGCACATAACTGTGTCGTAATATGCCATACTCAGAAGAGCGTTTCGTTTCTATTTCTATTACCAGTTATTGGTGGTACCATCAGAAAGTACTATCTCTGGAACCAAGTGAAGGTTGGACTGACGTTGTGAGAGACGCCATCATAAGAGGGTCTTATAGACAGACGCAGAACCAACTTGGCCGTTACTCCTTGACGTTCTTGTAACGTGCGGCGCCAGAACTTTGACCAGCGACGAGCGAGAGCAGAGTGAAAGGAACTAACCCAGCGGGAGAAGAAACTACCATTGGCAGCTAAGTGAAAATATCCGCAGCCAAAAGTGACCTCCTTTATTCAGTTAAATCCTATTCAAGTGATGAAATCCTTTTCATAACTATTCAAATTATTTCTTTTAAACTGTTAAACTTAAAGTGATTATTAAATTGTGTTATTTGTAATGTTACAAATTTAACTTCGATTCAATCTTTAAATGTACTACATGTTTGTCTCCGTCAAAGTTACTAAATACACACTCTAAACTGAGCTATATATATATACATTATAATAATAATTCCACTAATTAAATCAGGGGTGGGGGCTTAACTAGCTAGAATAAACCATTGCTTAATTCTTCATAAAAGTTGTCGGCAGATTACAGAATTAACGTGCTCAGCAACAGCCATCATTGTTTTAGCTTATCTGAATATCTTATGAAGACTCCCATGTGATAGAAGCTTTACTACTCTTCTATCTACATTTCTGCCAAGAGTAATCTTGTGTAAAGATAGACTCCATTGAAGCCTATAATAGATACTTGAGTTTTGGCCACTGTTGGACCACTACTGCAAAGCAGTGGAGGCAATACCGTCACAATTAAAACTATCTTTCTATCTCCCTACAGTTTGATACATAGTATGTGTGTGTCCACAGAACAGATTTACATACAATTTACAATAGAATATGGCACACTTCACTGTTTACAGTTCTCCAAAAAATAATTCCGGCTCAAGGTAAAAAATAATTACGGAACTATGATAGCGATGTAACTTTATATTAACATAAACTTTACGGCAGTGTCGCTTAAACCAGTTTTTTGACAGATACGTTCTTTGTACATTAACATTAACTTATGCTGTAGTGCCATATGAAACAGTTTAATGACAGCTGCGTTATTTATAAACTAATATAAAATGTTACGGTAGTGTAAACATAAAACACCTTAACGATGGCGATGTTACATTAATATATACGGTAATGTTTCAGAAACAACCACGTGCTTTGGTGCAGGCTTTCTTTCTAGAAGGAAGCCAAATGTAGTTATCGTTGTTGTCATCTTAGTGAGCATAATAGTGGCATTCATTCATCAGCAACTTTACACTATCAGCATCCTCGCTATTATCATCATCATCATTCTATAGTTCTGGGAACAACAAAAAGCATAACATTCACTGCTAAAACTCTACTTGGAAACAAAAGTACGCAAGTATTAATAAAGTCAACACATTTTTGCCCTGTTTATTGAATGTAAGTCAATTATAATCACAATAAATAGTTATAAATATATCTACATAAAACACCATTTATCTACAAATACATCTTTTATCACCACTCTACATTTTACAACCACCTGAATACCTGGATCTGATGCTTTTCTACCATATCACTGAGTACAACACTGAGATTGTAAAAGTTAAACATATGCGCAAATAATTATGTAACAAGTTAAACATATTAAGAATCATATCGGACTCAACAATGAAATTTTGCATACAAGTATGTCAAAATAAACTCACAAGGTTAACTTGGCATAGTTGAAGTCAAGCAACAAAATCAGGACTATTGGTACAAATGGATGTTTCCTGTAGGCAGGACAGTTAACTAACCCCAAACCAACAAATGTTAGCTTACCAACTTTTCTCGATGGTGCTAGCGACTGAGAAATGGCAGTAAACATACCTGGGCGAGAAACATTCCCCAATGTCACTAGAAAGTCTCCAGAACGACGAGATATAGTGCTGCACTCTCAGTCATCACACCTTATACTCGTATAATGATTGAGCTGACAGTGACATCTGAATCAAGATTCAATGGGCCGCATGCCCATTCAAAGTGACCAAAAATAATGACCTGGTCACGAAACTGAGACATGAGAAGACAACAGAAGCCTGACACTTGGAAGTCATGACAACTGAGACACGAGAAGACAACAGAAGCCTGACACTTGGAAGTCATGACAACTGAGACATGAGAAGACAACAGAAGCCTGACACTTGGAAGTCATGACTAGCGCTCTCTTCCCCCTCTGCCTACGATCGTCTACATCAGTGGTTCCTAAAGTGGGTAGTACCGCCCCCGGAGGCTTTGGGAGGATCCAAGGGGGCTATAAGGGAAAACTTGGCGGAAAGGGGGCGTAGTAAGGTGTTAGTTGAGGATCTGACAGGTTAAATTCAACAATATTACTCAATGTAACACTTACACGTAAAAGCGTTTTGATTATACAGGGCCCTGACGTCAGCGCTTAATAGAAAAGCGTAATAGGAAAAAATAAAAACGAACCCACTGCTCCCCCCTAACTTCGCTCGTCCCAGTTTCTCATAAACCGTATAGCAGAGGTTCCCAACATCAGTGAGGCAAAGACGAGATAGGAAAGATAGATAGCAGAGTAGTTGTTTTGTTAGGACCATTAAGCAAGGCACTATCTCGTCTATATTTGCCATCCTGATAAATATCGCTGGTCATAAATTCTAATCGTAATCGTCTACTAAAAAGTGAGTGTGACGGATACCAAAGTCCCTGTTGTCCACTCGGCCACTCCGAAGAAAGAGAAACTAACAACAAGAAGAATGTGGACTAGCTCACTAAGATTTAATCAGCGTCTTGTGGAAGGTGACAACCAGTGTAAAATAGTTAATCAGCGTCTTGTGGAAGGTGACAACCAGTGTAAAATAGTTAATCAGCGTCTTGTGGAAGGTGACAACCAGTGTAAAATAGTGTTTACCAGTTTAACATCGGTGAGTACCCACTGGGAAAAGTGTGCCCGAATGTAGTTTTTGTTGGAAACTGACAAAATTAGATATCTGCAGGTGTTTCAAAAAGGATCAATTTGCTTTGTTGCAGGTTTGATTGTTTCAGTATTTCTGAGACAAGTGATAATGTGATATCCGTGATACGTTAATAAACAAGAGAAAAGTTTTAATGGAGCCAAGTTATAACTACCGGTGCTATTTGTAGTTTTAATAAAATGTAAGGCAGGGAAAATTAAGGGGGCACTGTGAATGTGCTCTGGGAGCCAAGGGGGCGGTGACGCGAAAAAGTTTGGGAGACACTGGTCTAGATTGTCAAATGGCCGAACAGTTGTATGATGGGGTCACTAGTTCTGATGATCAGATTGTCTCAAACTGTAATACTCTATACCGAGTTTCCCATTACTATTGACTATACTAAGCTGAAGAGGCTTGTGTACATAACTCTTCAATATTTCTTAATTTAAAATACACAGCATCTTAATCTCATTTTTTTAGTTCTTACTATAGTTCTCCTTAAACATTATCTTCTTCTTCTTCCTCGTTCGTCCTGAAAAGGACGTTGGTTGCGTTGTGTCCGTTTACAGCGAAGCTGCGGTATTTGCGTCTTTCGGCCGACACATCCGACTTCCGCACGGCATTTTTTGGGACCGGGTTTGCCTTCCCTCTTCGATCCCTACTCCTCAGCCAGACTGCAGTGATGCAGCCTGTTTCCAGGACCACCACGTGGAGGTGGAGTAGGGTCTTGGTCAGCTCTGGTTCACAGTCAGTCTCCTTTCCATTGTGCCATTGGGGAGTCTTTCACGTGCGAATCCAGAAACCTGATTTATGCTATCATCTGCAAGAGGTGTGGCATGACCTATATTGGTGAAACTGGCAGACGTTTGGCAGACAGGTTTCGGGAGCACTTGAATGACATCCATCATGGCAAACATTTACCGGTGGCCCTTCACTTCAACAGCCCTGACCATTCAGGTAACTCTGACATTCATGTCACTGCCCTCCGTTCATGTATCGGCGACGACCGAACTCGCTTTTCGTTGGAGAATCGTCTCATTTTTCAAATAGGCGTTTTAGCTTCTGCTGGGATGAATGTCCAGCATCATTTTGCATAATTCTGGTGGCTTCTGTCGTTATTTTCCTATCTATCCTTGTTTTTGCTTTGGTTCGTTTCGTTTCCTCATTTATCTGTTCTTAGCCGTCACTAGCTCCTACGTCACTTCCGCATGACGCCTTATTTTTTCAGCCATTTTGAATGTTCCTTTCTTTGATCCAGCTAAGTGATTTTTTACGCATTTTAATATTGTTGTTCATTTCTGTCTCCGTTTCGTTGATTATTTACTTTCTTGTTTCGACATGTCTTTCTGGTTTCACGATTTTCTTGCATTATTACTGTTATCGTTTCGCTCATCACCGTGGTTTCATCTGCTTGTATCGCTCATTTGACGTTTTCCTCATCATCATAGACCTTTGTAGTACCTATATGTACTTCTTGTCCTTGTCACCTGTTCGTAACTGTGGCTGACGAAGGATAAAACCCAAAACGTCCCTTGTCTCATGTGTACCGTTTACTTCTAAAACTGATTTCATACCATATTATTTTTAAATTTATATATCTGGTTCGCTGACCCTGATGCAAGCAGTCAAGCTACGGGTCCCTAACTGCATTCATCACTTCTTTCTCGATATCTAAAAATAAATCACTAAGCTCTTCAGATGTTCCAGTAACAGGAAGTTCACGTTCTATCCTCACGGAATAGCCTGTAAATTAGTATTTTTCAACAAGTTTACAGAAATGTTTATTAGAAGTAGAAGGACATTCATGTAAAAGATTTGACAAGCTAGTGAGAATATATATTTTACTAAATATAGTTCATGTCATATTTTGCACAAGTGCCATGAATGACGCAAACACTTGATAGATATGGTGAATGTCCAACAGAGACCATAACGTGCAACTGCTGGTTCTTAACGTGTAAAAAAAATGCAATCAAATTGTAAGGAATAATAAATTATGCACAACACAAAAATTGAAATGAAAATAATTATAGATGTATCACATACTGTGTTTACAAAAGATTGAAGAAAAGCTAATCTAGAGGTTAATCAAGAAAATCTAATCTAGGATCAATCTTTAAGAAAGGCTGGTCTAGGAATACTCTTCAATAAAGGCTAATACAAGAATAATCTTTATGAAAGGCAGGTCCAGGGGATAATTAAGATACCTAAAGAACAGCTAATCTATGAGATAATCTTTAAAAAAGGCTAATCTAAGAATAATCTTTAAGAAAAGCTGATATAAGAGAAGTCTTTATGAAAAGGTGGTCTAGGGATTAACCTATAAGGTATAGTAATACAATCAATCACACTGCAAATGTAAATATTCCATCAACAAACTCCAAGTACATGTTTTATATTTGTCTGATAAATAGACACAAGTATACAAAATACATTTGTAATACTATCCTACCAAACAGATGAAAAACACATCTAACATATTTGAAATACTGCATTGCCAGATAGACATAGCTAACTCCTTAAGCTATTCACATTTGATACAAGTTTGGCCATAAAAAGGGCATGAGACAAATGTGTGTTGCCCAATCTGGCCAGACAAGCCTGCACAGCCAATAAATAATTTGACTAAAATTGATAAACGTGACCTTTTATATCATTTTTTAATTTTAAAATGTCACAATATTTAGTCTTAAAAATAAATAACAATATTTTAAACAAAGCATATCACAATTAAACTTGTGTAATGAAATAAACACAAAGCCAGCTAACATACATGCGTGTATATCTTTGGTCAGGAATGGTATCTTACAGTAAAATAAATTTTGATTGGAAGCTTCCGATAGAAAAAAAAAATAATGACATTTTGATTATTTATGCCAGATTTTGTCTAAATACTACAAAAATGACGCAACTTTACAAACAAACAAAAAAAATCTACTTTAAACAGTCTAAAATAAATTGTCTGAGTACCAGCAAGAGAGGTTTCCCAACCACAAGCCAGATATTTATACAAATATATTTTATTTTTAAAAAAGCATGCAAACTTAAATATTTAAGAAGTTTGTTTCATTAAATAAAAGCTAATTGGTAAAGGAATTTGGTACATAAACCTTCCAGCAATTTTTTTTTTTTATTCCTGACCTACTGTAATTCCTGGAACCGCCGGCTTTTCAAACCAAAACAAATTATATGGCATTACTTTGTAATGACTGTATGAGACATTTTTATGTATTATGTAACGTGTCAAATCAGATGAAGTACCATCTCCACATCGATTGAGATTCATTACAACATTATGATGTAATAAGTCTCCAAATTTGTTGTAAATACTACAGATCAGTGCTCTTATCACAGCATAATTTGACATTTGTGTGTGCCATATGACACTTCCATCACAGCCTTTCATTTAGATTTTCCAATTTTCACTGACATTTTTTTCAACATTTGATAATATGGTTTATATCTCCAAAATATATTACTTAATTTTTCTTTTCAAAGTTTTCACATTCATCAAATTTTGTTTTTAAAAAAAACTGAAACAGGAAATTCCTAACATGCTGAACTTAAATGATTGATTTAACAAATTAAACAAAAATTATGATGAATGGCCTTATCAGATTCTACCACAGCGTGCATTTACACAAATTTCTTTGGCTACTGATGGAATCTTGCAAGGGGTAGGGTGGGGAAAATGAGGAGGAATTGAGGGAAAAATATTATTTACTTTAATACCTTATGCAGTGTTTCCTTGTCATGACTAAATATTTATATACATATAATTTCTGGAAACAAACAAATCACGCAAGTATATAAACGTAGATACATTTATAAAGATGTAAAATATTTAGGACAAAACTACCACATATGGAATATTTGCAAGTTAGTAAAACAATTAAAATTCATCTAAGTTGTCATAGGCAGCTTAGGTAAATACTACAAGACTTGTCATCAAATTAGTTAAACATTGCATGGCCTGGAAAATCCATTCTAGTCACATCACACATGGAAAAATATCACATTAGTTATCTGTATCTGGGGGAAACAAAAGATAATATTTAAAACTGTAAAACAACCATATGGATATTTTCTTAAACATTGTCGCTTTCAAAGAAAATACACATTAATATGTATGACTTTAAAGTAAATTAATGTTTTTCCTGACATATGAGATGAATTTTGTTTGCTCTATAAACCTATCTAACAAAAATAAAATAAATAATCCTGAGGTAAGATTAACGTGTTCGCAAGGATTGTTATGTGAATGAAATTAGGTAATTAAAACTGATAAATGCTGGCACCGCTGACGAGTGCCGCTGACTATCATAAACAAGCAAGTTGTTACCTTTAGTATTAAACATTGCAGATTGTTAAAATATTTTGGCTAGTCAATAATACAGTATTATACACCAATAATATGTGTAAGAAAATGCCTTTATTTGAAGAAAAAAAATGCAAATTTTTGTGAAATGTGAAAAAAATGCTTTTGTTCATAAAGGATAGATGGAATATTATATGTGCAGTATAATAAATAAAATTCCTCTAGAATATTTTTTTGTGTTCGTAAAATCTAGTTAAATTATAGGTGTGTCTTATGCTCCGGTCAATCTTATATGGCTGGAAGTATGGTAGCTTTATTTATGTTCCTAAATCATTTTATGTTTTTAATAATAATTTTCAACGTTCGTCTACTAATTTCAGCTATTTCTGTAAATCAGTTTCTTACCATGATTGGTTGAGACTAGTACACATTTCAGGATCACTAGACTTTGTATATGTGGTTGAATCATTACTTCTTTTTCAATGAATCACTACAAGTTAGGAGATGTTGCTGAAGTACTAGATACTAGGAGAGGTTGTTTGATCTTTAGAAATGTGTACGTGTTGCTGAATTACTAGACACTAGTAAATGTTGAATCATTAGACATGTACATGTGTTGCTGAAGCACTAGACACTAGTACAAGGTGAATCTTTAGACATGTGTAAGTGTTGCGGAACCACTAGACACAAGTAGAGGTTATTGTATCAGTCTCTATACATTAGCTCATGTATTTGGATTATTTGGCACTTTGGTAGTGTAGGTTGCTGAATTGCTGGACACCAGCTGATTCTTAGACATGTTGTTGGATCACTAGATATTAATTGAGTCTGAGACATGTTATTGGATCACTAGACATGAATTGATTCCTACACATGCTATTTGATCAATAGACTCTAGTTGACCTTTAGATATGCTTTTGGATCACCAAAAAAAGTATATGTTGTTGGATCACTGTACGCTAGTTCATGCAGTTGGATAACTAGACATTAATTGAGTCTTAGACATGTTATTGGATCACTAGACATTAATTGATTCTTAGACATGTTGGATCACTAGACACTAGCTGGTTCTTAGACATGTTTTTGGATAATTAGAACCAAGCTGATTCTTAGCCTTAGACATATTGTTGGATCACTAGACATTCCTATGCGACATAGGTCACATTTATTAAAACCATCTTAACAATATAAACTTTTAATTAATACACAAATGAAGACTTGATTCCCCTGGCACCCAGAGGTAGAGGGGGCCTATAGTTTGCAGGGATGGGTTTGGAGCCACAGTCATCACAGCACAGGTTCCTCAAGCTGCGCATCTGGAGATAGAAATAAATGCATTTGTAAGATAAAAGATATTTAAACAAACACTTACCAGATAAAAAAATGATTAAACACACAATTATGAGATAAAACTTATCGTAAATCACACATTTATTAAATTAAAAGGATTAAGCGCACGCTTATAAAATAAAACATGAGTAAACACAAACTTATCAGATCAAACTGATAATATGATTAAATACAGACTTATCAGATAAAATTGATGATTGAACACACATTAACAATTCCTTTGGCACACGCAAACAAGCTATTTTTATTTACACAAATAAACTTTAAGGGATTCTATTTACAGGTACATGTACATGCATTATAGGGTACTGTTAGCATATACACACACAGATAAACTTTAAGGGATTCTATTTACAGGTACATGTACATGCATTATAGGGTACTGTTTTAGCATATACACACACAGATAAACTTAAGGGATTCTATTTACAGGTACATGTACATGCATTATAGGGTACTGTTAGCATATACACACACAGATAAACTTTAAGGGATTCTATTTACAGGTACATGTACATGCATTATAGGGTACTGTTAGCATATACACACACAGATAAACTTTAAGGGATTCTATTTACAGGTACATGTACATGCATTATAGGGTACTGTTAGCATATACACACACAGATAAACTTTAAGGGATTCTATTTACAGGTACATGTACATGCATTATAGGGTACTGTTAGCATATACACACACAGATAAACTTTAAGGGATTCTATTTACAGGTACATGTACATGCATTATAGGGTACTGTTAGCATATACACACACAGATAAACTTTAAGGGATTCTATTTACAGGTACATGTACATGCATTATAGGGTACTGTTAGCATATACACACACAGATAAACTTTAAGGGATTCTATTTACAGGTACATGTACATGCATTATAGGGTACTGTTAGCATATACACACACAGATAAACTTTAAGGGATTCTATTTACAGGTACATGTACATGCATTATAGGGTACTGTTAGCATATACACACACAGATAAACTTTAAGGGATTCTATTTACAGGTACATGTACATGCATTATAGGGTACTGTTAGCATATACACACACAGATAAACTTTAAGGGATTCTATTTACAGGTACATGTACATGCATTATAGAGTACTGTTAGGGTATATCCTATGTTATTACCAGGTCAATATTGATACAGTTTCACATTTTACAAAAGGTGAGTAGCTGAATAGCAATCAGTACATCACACAGAATAAACATCTTAAGGGGATTCCTAATTTACAGGTACATGTACATTATGCATTATAACAGGGTACAGAGTTTAACATAAACGATCAAATTGGTCACTATCTTTAATAGAAGAAACTGTTTAGGGGAAATCTATTTTACCTGAGATACATGTCCATGCATTTATAGGGTTACGTTTGTATAGGCAAATACAACGACACAGATAAAGGAACTTTAATTAGGATTCTAATAATTACAGGATACGAATGGGTAACATTTGCATAATTAGAGGTACTGTTTTATATGCTATAGATACAACACACAGGATTAAACGTTCTAAATGTGGATTAATCTATTAACAGGTAACATGGTAACCATGCATATATATGAGTACTGTTAGCATAAGACACTTCCACAGAAAAAACCTGTTGTATAGGGGAGGATATTTCATAATTTTTATCAGTAGATCATGTATCAGTGCAGGGTTAATAGGGAAGCTTAGAGCAAATACACGTACACAGGATAAGACTAATTAACAGTGGTATTCTATTTACTATTGTGTACTAATTGCGTCTAAATCCAGTATTTTATTAGGGGGAGTGTACTGTGTTTAGCATAAACACACACAGAAACCTTGTTTAAAGGATTCTATTTACAGGTACAGTGTACATATTGCAATATAAAAGGGTACAGCGTTAGTCATTAAACACACAACTTAATAACTTCTTTTTAAGGAAGAATTCTAATTAACAGTTAACAAGTCTGTAGCATTTTGACAGTTTATATGGAGTACTGGTTGATGCATATATACACAGACGACAGATAAACATTACTATGGTGATGAGATTAGTCTTATTCCTGTCAGACATTTGATACCTTAGGGAGAGGGGGCCTTTGCCGTGATTGTCCATAGCGGGTGTAATGTCGTCTAAATCTTCTTGACTGCCTTGGGGTCGTCATGTGTAGGATGGCTAATTCAGGTAAATACAAATTTGGATGTTTGATAACGCATTGTTTTATAGTCTTTTATATCCATTTTCCTCTACTTTGTTGACATATGGTGGTTACGCAGACATATACTTCTTTGCGGTTAACTGTGTTCCGTCCTTTTTTCGTGCTTCCACTATATGGTGGTTGGCTATGCGTTTCAAGTGTTCTGTTCATCCTCTGGCTTTCCAGCAAATTTCTCCGCCAAGTATGTTTGTTTATTTGCGCGTATCGAGGGTTTTGAATTCACTGCTTGTGGTAATATTGGTTGGATCGACTTCGATGCAACTTCACATGCGTGTTTTCTTCGAGTGAGAACCCATCAACATTCATCTGGTCATGACTCAATCCTTTGCTTGTTAACGGCGCTGTTCAATGAGGTTCGTTAGGGAGTTAGGACCGTTAAGGGGTAGTGAGATGTTAAGAAGCCCATATGCCGCAAGCAGACAGAAGGTCCAGTAAGTTTCAAGCACTCATGGTCTCCACGCTGTGATCTTCTACTTTTCATGTGCACTCTACAAATTGTTGCTGAACACTATAAGTGAGGTAGAACGAAAAGCCGAGGTAAAGAGTCCTAGGAGTTGACACATGTATAGTGCTCTTCATGTATACTGATTTGATAGTTAGATTGTCTGTATGTTTATCAGGAGTTACACCAGAGCGAATTTGATCTCTTTTAGTGTGTCCTATCCTCTTACTTTTTCATTCCGTTATGAATCCATTCGATTTTGTACGAATGTCTGTGCTTTACCCCTGGGGAGGATCCATGGTTTGAGTTCGAGGAAAGGATTGGATTTAGGGTATCGTAGTTTACGTAGTTTCACGAGTGCGCTAAACTTAGAGCGAAGGCTTTCGTACGTTTCACTAGGACATGCCGCTACTGTGAGCAAAATGTATGGTGTATATCTTAGGTTGGCAGTGCTTCATAGTTGGAGTGATATAGTATTATCTTCATTTCTCTGACTGTAGTGGTGAGCGAAAGGTAATCGCATTTATTTTAAGTATAGTGGATGAGTATTATAGATTAGTGTGCTATTCTTTACACCATCAAATTGACGCAAAATTTCTTGAGCTATAATAACTTTAAATTGCTACGGTATAGTTTTAAGTCCGTGAGATATAGGCCTTGTTTCGTCGTTATGGTTTGGTTTTTATACGTAGCGATAGAATCTGCCGGTATGGAGGTAGTCGCTATCAGAACATCTCTACGGAGATGGACTCTGGATTATATAGCGATATTGATGATAATAGATATACAATATTCAACAAAGATATTGTCTTTGTCATTATGAATATTTAAATCATTCTAATTTTTGTATTAAGGCACTGAGTGACATACCTTGATTTTTACGTGTTGTTCCAGATCAGCAAACTAGTAATATTAGCCAGGTTAATATTGTTCCTTTTGCAGTCATTGGATGACAAGATCTGGACTTTTTAGTGTTTGAAGCCCCAGAATGTCTACGAATTGTCTTTTGATTAATCTCTATTATTGATATTTATCAGTTTACTTGATTCTCTTTGGGATTGGCCATCAACTACGAATTAATAAGTATGTGGATCTCCGATATTATATATGTTAGTAAAGAGATGAGTTCAAACTATGTCATATTCAAAACTTTTGTGTCCCGATTTTAACGTTTAATGTTAGTGTGCCGGGGAGATAGTTGAATGAGTGTTTTAATTATGTTAACATTGTTACTTAAGCTATCACGACATTATAGAGCATATGTGAGGAATCTCTTAATTTTCGTCTGTTATATCCTTTGATTTTTTTATGATATTCAATAATATTTGTAATTGTTGTTATTTATACTCAATTTCGCCTTAATTTCAGTTGTTCAACTTAGGTTTTTTGTTATTGTGCTAGTTTACTTTCAGATTTTCTCCAGGTTCTATAGAGGAAAAGTGCGGTCATTGGAAGTTGCTGATTTTCTGTTTCATATCTTAGTGACAGGATTTCGTTGATATTCATACAGCAAAAAGTAAAAAGATTAATCGTTGATATGCAATGTGTAATAGGTAGTCGGCCGTCCAATGTGATATGGTTCGATAAAACGATAGGACGGGACTAAGAAAATTGGCGGCTACCTTTTATGTCATAAAATATGTTTATTCTAAAGTAAGAAATATTAGTTTTTTAATTAGGAGTCGTAATGTGATCACATGTAAGGGTGGACAGAGGATTCCATGCTCCTTTAAGTCGAAACTCTTACCAGTCTGTGTTATTTGAAAAAAATTTCGCTGTTCCTAGATGGAGTGTTTGAGTTATTTTGTTATGGAATCCTGGAAGTTCGGTATTTGTTATCTGCTTCAATCTATTAGGTGGGAAGTTATATCTCTCAATTTTGCTTTTATGTGTGCAAAAACAAATTACTCTTTAGCGATCATTAGTATAGTATTGCATTGTGTGTTAACGATTATAAGTATATCTCCTTAAGTAGATGTAAGGTAGCAGGGGGTGTTTAATGCACGAATATAAATAATGAGAGAATTTTTGTATCAATTTTCAGTTTCAATTTATGAGACCATTATGGAATTGCCGAATTTTTTCTACGATTTCGCTTGTATTTAAGGAATTATCGCGACTACTTAGAGGTTTCTTGTTATGTTTTTAATATTTGGTAAAGGTGTATTTTTGGAGCTTTGTCTATGAGTGTAGTGTTTAGCAATACTGTTGAAAGATATGTTATTACATCGTTGGCGAGTATGGATAAGTATATTTCTGTTTCTGTAGTAATGGTTTACGGAATTTTTTCTGGAGATGTTTTTTTTTTTTTTTTTTTTTTTCGATCAGATAATCTAATATTGAAAGATTTTGTTCTTGAGGTAAACTTCTTTTTGGTCTAAAGCCAGAAAAGCCGCCATTACCACGTTACAAAAAAGAATTCTTTTGCTTCTGATTTCTTACTTTTTAATTCTGTTCAAAAGTACCTTATAACATAAACATCACTTAAACTTGGATGACTAATATAAGGCATAAAAATGGGTTTTCTGAAATTCTTTGCACATTTTTTTTAGATTTTCCTTTCTTTTTGGAAGAGGCGTTATTACAATGAGACTCACTAATGACTGACGTTTTTGGTACTTGACTGTCAGACAGTTGTATCCATGATTACTAATGACTTACGTAATGACTGACTGAACTACTATTGGGCTACTAAGACTTTAAGACTTTGCGTCCACTCTTTTTGTTTGGGCCTACTAAGTCTCTGTACTCGCTTACTCACCTACTACCATCATAGCTTCTTCGTTCTGCTGGCAAAATTGTTGTCATAAATTTTTTAACTTATAATCCTATCTGGGTCCCTCGCCTGCCATATTTCAAGAGCTCCCTGCTTTTATATAATTGATCATCCACACCCGGTGACTTCTTCCATTCCCTTCCTTTCAGTTCAGCGAACATAATAGCCTCTCTTTCTTCCACTGGTTTCTATCCATCCCCCGTAATAAATTGCTTAATTGCTCGCAATTATTTCCTTCCGAGTTTCCCCGTTTTTTCTCGCACCTTAATGTTGTTGTATAATAATTCCTATAGTCCAGTAATCCGAAATTTAACAGTTAGATAATAATTCCCTTATCTTTACAATATTCTTTCCACCCTTCTGTCCCTTACTTCTTCATTACACAGCTGTTTTTTTCAATTGAGCAGAGCCCCATTGCCCTAACTTCTAATGAATACAGTTAAACCCTGGGCTGTTGTTGGGGTGTAGATAGTCATTCTTATGTGTTCAAATCAAAAACTACTTGCCTTTGGGTGCTTGTTAACCTTTATTCTTCTTCTTTCTCATTCTTCTTCTTTTTTCTTCCGTCATTACCAACGACCCGGCAAAGCAGTCAGTTCCATTAAAAATACGATTTACGACGACGACGGTACGTTACGAGCCTAAGTGCGTCTTAAGGGCAAGACAGACAGCGAATAGATTTTCTTTGCCGTGGTTCCCACATCACGTTCGAATACATCTTGATATACACGACGCCAGCCCACACCACACGACCTAATGGCGACTTTAGAGTTAAGGGCAACGGACAAATCAATTATAAATCAATCCGTTTGCTGTTGTGTTTCCGTAATCAAAGTGACTGGAGACGGGTGATCAGCCCGTTGGATGGATAACCTTTTATATTAGATTAGCCCCCGTATTAAAATGGACTCACACTTGATACAGCTACCCATCTTTTTTTCTTTGGCCAGTTTTAATTTTCTTTCTAATATTTTTATTCACCATATGTATTGCAATGCTGCTTCATGTAAGCCTCTTTCCTTAAAACCATTTTTCATTTCCTCCGTTTTCCGCCGTGTATCACATAACTTTCAGAAATGTCATCTGGTAACCCATGGTTTAGGTTTATTTTCTTTCTTTTAAAAAAACCAAGTATTTTCTGTTTCTGATTCAATGAGCACACGGTCTTTCATGTTCCCTCTGTGATTGAGTGAAATAATATCCCTCTCCCAAGAAGTTGAGAGCTTCTCTGCTGCAAATTTTTTTTTCCTCCAACAGTTTTGCCCCCCCCTCAAAAGATTCCCGCGATTTCTATCTTTCTGTGAACTTTCAGTTTTGTCTAAATTGAATCTTAACTGAGAACAATCTTTTTGAATTGAAGTACTTTTGTTTTGAGTTTTAAGAAGAGAAGCTTGGAGCGTCATCAATACCATGGTCGTGATCACTAAACTATTACCGAATGTCAGCGTGCCCAGGAGGAAAAGTCCTAATCTTTTTGTAGGCTTATAAGTCCTTTTTTGGCTTTATTTAATACTTGGACTTAATTGCAAACTTTTGGATAACAAGAATAAAATCTAATTTGGCCAAGTAAAATCCACAGTTTTTCTCCGTGGCATGGCCACGGGGGAGGAGCCCATAGCATAGCTGTTCTTTTGATGGCAAATATCGATCGGGGTCCCGCGGGGTTTCTGAGGATGGTGTACACGTAGCTTTTAACACAATCAAAACTTTAGAAGTAGGCCCTACTTTTCTCTTTAAGTAAACAAAGACATGCTAAATAAAACTGCTAGACAAGAATGGAAACATTGACAGACGCATATAGCATCGTGAGATAAAACTGCTAGACAAGAATGGAAACATTGACAGACGCAAATAGCATCGTGTGATAAAACTGCTAGACAAGAATGGAAACATTGACAGACGCATTAGCATCGTGTGATAAAAGGATGTCAACAGCAGTTTCTAAAAACAGGAACATTATAAGACACACACACATACATACATACACACATACATACATACACACACACATACACACACATATATACACACACATACACACAAATGTCAAGTGTGGCAACAACAAAAAGAGACTTCTGTGTTCACAACATTCTTTGACAAGCACACAGTTCACGTAGGACCGATGGTACAGCAGAGCGACCGGGGCCATGACTTCAATGGGGGCTCTGGAGTGGGGGATAAAATAAGCTGTGACACATTTAGCCCAGACCAAAGCACGCAATGTAAATCTTTTATAAGAAAACATTAAAACAAAAATGAAACATATTTTTAACATTCTGTTTTCAGTTGTTGTGTTTCTTATGCTACAAGTAATAACTGCCTAAAACTGATCTACAGTTTTATTCACGAATGTTATTACATTTTCAGACTTTAATAATTAACTTTCGCAGCTAGAGGAGTGGGGTGGGGGCTCATGTTAAACAACTCGCCCCGGGCGCCGAATGCTCTAAAACTGGCCCTGAGTACACGTTTTACACAAACATAGTTCAGTCAACACGCTACACACCTGCTCAGCTGAAACAGTGATCTCTTTCTGGAGGACAATCCAGGTAACACTCTCATTACACGGGGGTGTGGTCAGAGAACCTTCGTATGTCCAGTACCTGGAGGTGTTTTCTGGAAGCATGTCAGGTATAACTAGTTAGTAACATTAATATAGACTATTCCTACACACATAGTATGCATTTTTAATGGAAAAACCATCAGGATGAAATCTAGTTTTTGAGGCACTGTTGGTAATGAAAACCAGACAGTGAGCTATTATAATACGGAACGAAAGAACAATGAAAAGACCATATCAAATAGGATTATGTGCTGCCCGGACATGGAGCCTTGATTGTAATGGCTGTTCAATATTTTCTGATTCTTGCCTTGATACAATCTAATTCTCTTTAACTTTTGGTGTTTCCTTCCCACTTTTAGTGTATCATCTAAAATGATTTGCTTGTGCGTGCGTGGGTTCTTTAATGTCATATTTATTTGTTATATATGTGACAGGGGCTAGGTGTTACCTCACACCCCAGACCCGTGCACTAAGAAAATTTATAAAGGATCGTTTGACAGGGGTTGCAATTATTGGTTGCTTGCAACCCTCTCAGCAGCAGACTTAACAATTCAAGCAATCCAAAGCCTTATGCAGATCAACATTTAATTCTACCGAACACAACCGAACACCAAACGAACAATCCAACAAACAATCAAACGAACACCCAGTCAGTGTTCATAGACTGTGTGCTCAAGGCATTTACAGCTTGGCTCTTGTGTGTCTTCTTAGTCTGTTCTCACTGGGCGGCTCTCTCAAACATAGACCAATTTCGCCGCTTTCTACCCCTTTTATAGGCCCTGGCCTAACCACTCAATTTACTGCGCACTTACGCGCATTAATCTGCGCCACACAGATAACACACGCGATTATTGCTCCAGAATGCATGAAAACACAGATTTACACAACTAGAGCAAAAACACAACTAATTCGTAGGCTTATTATGGCCTTGTAATAAATCTGCTTGAAGATAACGTGATCAAAAGGCACTAAACCACAGAGACAATATGACTGACCAGATGGGGTCAGCGCCTAGAACGACAGACCTCAAGATGGCGCTGTCACATATTCCCCGCCTGATTTTGTTGTCGTCCCGACAACTGCACTAAATCAGGCGCTTCAGTCGTATTCTCCAAATCTGGAGGATCACCTTTTCCTTCGCTTCGTCTCAGGTCATTGCTGGTTACTCTAATGCTCGGACTCGCTCTGTCCATTCGTTGGATGATATATGGACCCCCTGTCATTGTGGGATCACGAACTACAACGTACTCGTCTTCTGACCACGTATCACGAATCTCGGATCTCTCAGCGTCGTGCATTCTCTTCTTCACCAATTCTCCGACCTGTAATGGAGTAGAACACGACAGCTTGTCACATCTCTCTTTCCGGACTGCTGCAAAACTCTGCAACGGTGGCTCTGCTCTTACGTGCGCCCCTCGTAGCCTGGAAACGTGTCCTTCAACGAGTTTTAGATGATTCTCCTCCTCTAAATGCCGACCACTTTTCCTGGCGCCCTTATGGTGACAGTTGCCACGGCCGTCTCTTGGCTTGCACTGTGACGGCAATGTAGATGTGTTGGTACGCTTAGAGAGGGCGCTCTTTGATGGGCAAACCGATATCAAATGGTCCGGGGACCTACAATGGAAACATCGCTTAGGAAGCGGGCCCTGGGGACACTTGGCTGCCATGTGGTTCGAAAGGTCTCCACAGTTGAAGCATCTTATTTTTCTAGGCTTCCTTGGTGCCCTGGGTCGCCTCCTGCTACCCTTACATCCCTGGCCGCCTTTGACTTTCTTCCCTGCAATAAGCACCTCACACTCCGGTCGACCACCAACCCTCTTTATCTTTGAGCCATTCTGCTCCCCTTCTGTAACCTGACTCCCAGCCGCAGTGGGTCTAGTTTAATGCTTGTGGACATCGATTCTGTACGTGGCCTGGTTCTCTGGATCTAGAACAACGAACAGTCCTGGTACGTCTCCCCTGCTCCTGAGACATCGCATCAATTTTAGCCTCTAATTGAGCCACCTGTGCTCTCAGCCGCTCTACTTCTGCGTTTAATGCATGCGTATCTGACACAGTCTCTGTTCTTGCCACTTCAACACTGGCAACACCAGCCCCCGAAGCTGCTTCGACACTGGCAACACCAGCCCCAGAAGTGGGCTCAGTCTCCAAAAACCGTAGGGCATAGTCCCTCACCGACGTGAACGATGCTGTTGGCTCCTTGATGATCATTTCCTTTGCAAGCTTTCTTAGTAGGTCATCTCTCAGACAAGCAGCAAACTGGTCACGAAGAAAGGATGGCGCCAAGGGAGTGACGTTGTTCTGCCTTTGTGCCCTTACAAAACTTTCAAACACCTCGTGAATGCGATGGGAGAATTCCCAAAGAGACTCCCTTGCACCTTGCCGGGTAGAGTAGAACGCGGCCATTACTTCTGGGATGCTCCGACGCTCCCCATACACCCTAAGAATGGAATGTAGCATTGCTTCTGGGTCACCGTCATCAGCCTGAATCCTCAGCTCCCTGCGGACACTTGGGGTCACACTGTCAAGGATAACATCTGCCTGGTCCTCTTTACTCATCATCCCTACTCTCCAGGCAGCTCTCACCTCTCTGACATATTCCTCAGCCGTAGGACCCGTGCGCTCCCCAAAGCACCGCACCCTCTTGTGAGTAGGTACCACGATGTACTGCACTCGTTCTGGTTGACGATTTAGCCCTACTACAGGGTCATCCACCTCAGCCACATCTTCGTTATCAGTTCTACTAGCAGCGCGTGTGTTGCGTGCCGCCATCTTGTTGCTAGTAGAGTTGACTAGAAATCTTGACAAACTGGATGATCCCGTCCCTCGCCTTGCACTGAACTGGGTGTTCTACTGTTTCGGCTGTTGCTGCTTTGATTGCTGAAGAGTTGCTTCACTGCGTGCTGTCTGTCAATCCTGCCGACGACGCCACTTGCGACAGGGGCTAGGTGTTACCTCACACCCCAGACCCGTGCACTAAGAAAATTTATAAAGGATCGTTTGACAGGGGTTGCAATTATTGGTTGCTTGCAACCCTCTCAGCAGCAGACTTAACAATTCAAGCAATCCAAAGCCTTATGCAGATCAACATTTAATTCTACCGAACACAACCGAACACCAAACGAACAATCCAACAAACAATCAAACGAACACCCAGTCAGTGTTCATAGACTGTGTGCTCAAGGCATTTACAGCTTGGCTCTTGTGTGTCTTCTTAGTCTGTTCTCACTGGGCGGCTCTCTCAAACATAGACCAATTTCGCCGCTTTCTACCCCTTTTATAGGCCCTGGCCTAACCACTCAATTTACTGCGCACTTACGCGCATTAATCTGCGCCACACAGATAACACACGCGATTATTGCTCCAGAATGCATGAAAACACAGATTTACACAACTAGAGCAAAAACACAACTAATTCGTAGGCTTATTATGGCCTTGTAATAAATCTGCTTGAAGATAACGTGATCAAAAGGCACTAAACCACAGAGACAATATGACTGACCAGATGGGGTCAGCGCCTAGAACGACAGACCTCAAGATGGCGCTGTCACATATATAAAATATTTTATTCGCGATTTATCTTTCATTATTTCATTTTTTCATTTCTAGTTTTTACCAAGACTTCTTTCTTTGCTAGGCGAGAATGGAGTGCGCCTCATTTTACATTCTATATCAATAAAAAATCCTAAGAGGATACTGGATTATTTCAGAGTGCTACTGGTTTTAAAAAAAAAATACGGAACATTTTTGTAATCAATATAATTAGGGCTGGGATCATTAACGATTAATTAATCGATTAATCTTTGACAAAAAAAATGTAATCGATTATTCCATTTTTAGCAATGTTTATGCTTTTTGCTTAAATGTGTTAGAAGTTTGTGATATGTAATTTGACAAGTATGGTCAATAATAATCAATTGTTTGGTTGTAATTTTTCAGTATTTTCATAATATTTTCAGGATGATGTTGCCTTATAACAAATAAGATAAATAAAGTGCTTAGTGATTTAAAACAATAACAAAAATTATTTATGATTTTTTCGATTTTTTCAATTGTTCGAAATTAATTGATTAATCTTCGATTTAAGAAATTCGATTAATCGAATAGGATTTTTAAAAACTTTAAAAATCCTATTCGAGACCAATCCCAGCCCTAAATAAAATATAAACATGTCTCTAGCATTGAAGGTAGAGAAGTGGGTTGTAGTATTAAATAAATCAAGTAATGCTGATTGGATAGGAATCTTGACCAATGAATGAACACGTAGCAAACAAACAAAAAACTCAAAATGCGGTAGACATTTAATTAGACTGCTTGCGTCAGGGTCAGCGAACCAGAGCTGACCAAGACTATACTCCCACCTCCAAGTGGTGGTCCTGGAAACTGGCTGCATCACTGCAGTCTGGCTAGTGAGTAGGGATCGAAGAGGGAAGGCTAACCCGGTCCCAAAAATGCCGTGCTGAAGTCGGATGTGTCGGCCGAAAGGCGCAAATATTGCAGCTTCGCTGTAAACGGACACAACGCAACCAACGTCATTTTCAGGACGAACGAAGAAGAAGAAGAAGACATTTAATTCTTTAGAAGAATACAGTCGACACCACGGACAGTGAAGAAATCAAATCAGAAATATAACAGGAAACAATATAAGGAGATCGTTCTTACAGCAGTAAATTAACCGGCAAGCACCATTTATTAGCCACACGTTTACACGGCAGAATCTAGAAAACAAGGTGACATCGAGAATGAAGGAATGTAAAAGAAGCAGGGGTAGACAGTAAAGGATGATCTGGGGATAGTTAAATGGCTGGCAAGATATCCAGTATCTCAGGTATTGTAACGCTCAATGGATGTAAACAATCAACAACGCCTACAGCCATGCCACTTGATGATCTTACTGAGTAAGGTAGACAATCTAAAAATAAACTCTTAGGACTGGGACTTGACAATGATTTCCCTTTAATGCCTTCAGTTAGCTTTTGGCGTATACTGCATCATGCTAAGTAGGTCTCTGATGTGACAAACAAATACAGTACAGGCAAACCTCGCTTTATTGCGCTTCGCTTTATTGCGCTTCGCAGATATTGCGCTTTTTTCAAATTTTTCATGTTTATATATTAGAACGTGCCTTCTTCTTCCGATAGATTTTGGCTCTCCACCAGCAAAAAAGTTTACAATTCGCTGAAGGCTCAGATGATGAAGATTAGCATTTTTGTTTTGTTTTTAGCAATAAAGTATTTTTAATTTTACAGTACGTTTTTTTAAACCTAGCGCTATTGCGCACTTAATAGACGTAGTGTAAACATGATTTTAAGCTTTTATATGCACTGGGAAGCCAAAAAAATAGGTGTGACCCGCTTTATTGCGATAGTCGCTTTATTGCGGGGGGCTGGAACCGAACCCGCAATATCACCTAGGTATACCTGTAATAGGTTTACTGCTCCCTCGGGTACGTCGTAAAACCCGACTTTTGTGAGGCTGTGTATGGGAATGGCAACGTCTTCATATAACATAAACTACTACAGAAACTATCACTGCACAAGCACATGAATACTTAATGCTGAGAGCTTCCTATAAGGGAACCAGATTCAGCAGTCGTTTCAAGCTCCTTGAAGGGGAAAAGGGACATAATGATGATGATGATTTATTTTTTCACATCTGAATACACGTGAACATTGAGAGAGAGTTTCTAGACTTCTCTGTTGAATGTTTTATGTCAGGGAGAATACACGTGTACATTGAGAGAGAGTTTCTAGACTTCTCTGTTGAATGTTTTATGTCATGGAGAATACACGTGTACATTGAGAGAGGGTTTCTAGACTTCTCTGTTGAATGTTTTATGTCAGGGAGAATACACCTGTACATTGAGAGAGAGTTTCTAGACTTCTCTGTTGAATGTTTTATGTCAGGGAGAATACACGTGTACATTGAGAGAGGGTTTCTAGACTTCTCTGTTGAATGTTTTATGTCAGGGAGAATACACGTGTACATTGAGAGAGGGTTTCTAGACTTCTCTGTTGAATGTTTTATGTCAGGGAGAATACACGTGTACATTGAGAGATTGTTTCTAGACTTCTCTGTTGAATGTTTTATGCCAGGGAGAATACACGTGTACATTGAGAGAGGGTTTCTAGACTTCTCTGTTGAATGTTTTATGCCATGGAGAATACACGTGTACATTGAGAGATGGTTTCTAGACTTCTCTGTTGAATGTTTTATGCCAGGGAGAATACACGTGTACATTGAGAGAAGGTTTCTAGACTTCTCTGTTGAATGTTTTATGTCAGGGAGAATACACGTGTACATTGAGAGAGGGTTTCTAGACTTCTCTGTTGAATGTTTTATGTCAGGGAGAATACACGTGTACATTGGGAGAGGGTTTCTAGACTTCTCTGTTGAATGTTTTATGTCAGGGAGAATACACCTGTACATTGAGAGAAAGTTTCTAGACTTCTCTGTTGAATGTTTTATGTCAGGGAGAATACACGTGTACATTGAGAGAGAGTTTCTAGACTTCTCTGTTGAATGTTTTATGTCAGGGAGAATACACGTGTACATTGAGAGAGGGTTTCTAGACTTCTCTGTTGAATGTTTTATGTCAGGGAGAATACACGTGTACATTGAGAGAGGGTTTCTAGACTTCTCTGTTGAATGTTTTATGTCAGGGAGAATACACGTGTACATTGAGAGAGGGTTTCTAGACTTCTCTGTTGAATGTTTTATGCCAGGGAGATACGGGGAACTGCATTAAGTTGAATTTTCATTTTCTCGCGGCGCGCTCGCCATTCGACAGGCATGCTAGGTCTTAGCCCCCTTTAGGGAAGTACCCAGTTTATATGTTTTTTTTTATTTAGATTCTAGAGTGCCAGTTATGTAACTACCCCCATGACACTGTTGACCACCACCTCTTTGAGTGCCAGCACCCGATGATGTTAGGAAAATGCTCCTTCCTTCCAGGCCAGATAAGTGGAACACCTTGTACGGAGACACAAAACAACTTGCGAAAACATGCAGATATCACTACATGGAATGGGAGCCGAATGGCAAGAGCCCAAGCGCCTCTGGATCAATAACAACAACGATTTAGATTCTTATGTATCCTACTTAGCCCTCTCGTTCTCTCCTTTTCCCTGACGAAGGCCTTGTGGCCGCAACGCTGGCTATTTTCTTTGTCTTTTGTCATCGTAAGGCGAATCACCTTTTTCTCGATCGTTTTTTTTTTCAGTACCCATCTAATGTTTTATGAGGCAGTGTTTAACTTTCTGTTTTCTATGTACCTGGTAAAAGTGAGGCAGGATTGAACTCAATGCCCGTGTCGCACTTATTTCCCATGCATTTGACCTTGTGGGCGTTCTCTGACAGGATTTTGAAACCTTCGTGGTCATCAGCACCAACCTGAAATAAATGGACAACCGATAAAACAGTTTTAATGAGGTGGTTCTAGCTGGCTTCAATGTTGACGTGTCCTGTGTGTTTATTTACTGTCTGTCTGCTATATCCCATGTACTTCCCGAGGACACAAAGAAAGAATAAATTAAAAGGGAAACTCAAGTTTGTAAACAGTAAATAGATAATACACATAAAAGTATAGTTCAAGAAGTCATTGCGTCATTAATTAGGCTGGATCTGCATATCCGGTGTTACGTGGGTAAATTGAGCAAATGACTCCTGGCAACGAAGCACTATATTTGTGGTGCCTAGTTGGCAGGGAGGATAGTCACGATTCGCTCCCGTAGTTGGGCGGTGTTGCCGTTCGGAAGGTCCTACGTTTGAGTCTCCCGTAAGCCTCTCACTTCAGTTGTTTTTCTGTTGACTAGTGGCCACCTCTTTATTTCTCACGAGTGCCTGAAACATACCTGTGTGTGTGTGTGTGTGTGTGTGTGTGTGTGTGTGCGTGCGTGTGTGTGTGTGTGTGCGTGCGTGCGTGCGTGCGTGCGTGCGTGCGTGCGTGCGTGCGTGCGTGCGTGCGTGCGTGTGTGTGTGTGTGTGTGTGTGTGGTGTGTGTGTGTGTATATATTATTTATTGAAGGAAAGAATAAGCCTACTGTTCCATCACGTGACCAATATAAGACTGTGTATGGGGCAGACAACCTTATCATAGAACAAAACATTGCGACATGAACCACAGCGACAAGAGTACATGCAGGCTTCCTACAAAGGGATCATTTGTTGTGGTGGCGCCATGCTTCAGATGGAGCTAAGGGGTCAGGGGGCGTAGTGATGACGTTTATTTCAATGTGCATTATTTATTTATTGGTCATTGTGTAATTGATAACGAAAGTGATGACAATTAAGTTTCGAGTGTAGGAGAATGATGAGCAGACAGGTAAACCTACCTTGATGAAGACTCCAATGACAGCCAAGCCGTCGCTCTGGGTGACAGCGTCAGCTAAACTCTTGTACTTGTCTGCGTTGTAGTGAACCAGGTGAAGCTGTTTGGAGCAGATGGGATAAAAATTATAGAAGATGCTTGCACAATTCTTCAACAATAACAACTATCATTGTTTAACAGAAATGTGTTACTGCTGTAACGTTTTCAAACAAATAAATCATATAAGACATGGAACAGGTAAATCGCTTCTTTGCAATTACGAAATAATAGAACAGCTAGACTAAATGATACATTTAATATGAACACAGTAATCTTTGAAATTGGTGAAAACGAGTAAGACAAAATAATATTGAAACAAAAAACATATGTTAAGATGTAACAAAGCGGGTTCATGGTTAGTAGGTTGGTGCAGTATTCAATTCACGGTTTACTGGACCACATAAAGCCCGTCTTGTTGATGAGTGATACATCGCTTTAACCGCCTGAATCGTTTTTCTAATGTTCTTCTAATTCTGCTATTTCAATACTCACTTTCCTGACCGTGGTTGTTCAAATGGCTCTTTAGCAGACCTGAATGGTTCCCTGTAGAATGTTTCTCTTTCCTTTCGTATTTTCCTTCTGTTCTAGCACGGCCTTTCTGCTCTACATTGCACATTTAACTACAATTAACAGCATTGATCCCATTCGTGACAAGCGCAAATTTAGGCCAGCACCAGTTGACAATAAACACTTTGAATTACAGCATTTGATAGTTTTGCTACAATATCCTCTCTCTTCTGTGAGCCACCGACTGGCAAACCAATCAGTGGCTATCACGCATGATGGCGTCTTGTACGGCAGCAACAAACTGCTTCCACTTTGCTCGGTCGGCTGCCAACCTTTGTGCAATGCCCCAGCTCTGGTTCATTCTTTGCCTCTCGGCCTCCAAAGTCCTCCGCCAAGTTGTTTTTGTTCGGCCTTTCTTTCGCTTTCCTTCACGAGTCCATAGCATATCTGTTCCTATGATGGCATAAGGGTCTCTTCTGAGGACGCGGTCATCCCAACTCCAGCGTCTGCCAGCTATGATGGTGTGCATGTCCTCTTGGTTGCTCCGAGTAAGCAGTTCTTAGTTGGTGATGGTATTCGGTCAAAAGATTTGGAGAATATTCATTAGGCAGGTTGTGAAGAAATAGACAATTTCGACATTTCCTTCTCCGTTACTCCCCAGTATTCCGCACCATAGAGAAGCACAGAAAGTACACAGCTCTCACATAATCTTTATTTTATATTTGTGCTGTACTGGGAAGACTTCCAGAAGTTGTTTAGACTAGCAAAGGCTGTTCTTTCTTTATTCATTCTGTTGTTGATGTCTTTGCTTGTTCCGCCGTCTGGTGTTACTATGCATCCTAGGTATGTGAATCTAGATGATGGTCCCTTATTGTTATGGACTCAGGATTGCCTACAGTGCTTCAGTATGTTTTGTCTTAATAGTTTTTATCATACTTTGCCAAACTGCTCACCCTCTGTGTCCTTCTCATCTAGTTATGAGATCTAACTACATACTTACCTCACAGGGGTACGTTTTCCCATTGACCGTATGCTCACTTCCGCACTTGTCGTCGTGGCCCCAGTGAAAATGAAACTGTACCAGCTTGTAACGGTCATTTCCCAGGGGGCCCCCGGTAATAGCTGAAACGATAGTGTTGACTTCTATAACCCGAGTTTTACTAGAGACAACATTTCAGTTGGTAGTTAGAAAAATATCTATCATTGATCAGCGATGTTAGAAGTTTGTGTCTTCGTAAAGAGTGGCAGAGATTATATTGAATTGTCCAGCACACTTGTATCTGTAACTTCTCCATTGTGTCCCAATTCTATGACTTTGCTGCAGCGCATTTTGGGCCTGGTTCAACTCATGTCATACACCATTATGTGTGTGTGTGTGTGTGTATGTCGTATATGTGAATGCTTGTGTGCTTGTGATAACCCTTGCTTCTGTTTACGTTCTTCTTTTTCTTCATTTTTACACCTTATGCAGCGTGGAGCACCACAGCAGTTGGTCCCCTTGTAAGAACCTGCATCATTTACTCTTGCGGCAGTGGTTGCTGCACAAGCGTGTTTTACATAATGAGGTTGCCACCCTGATCCACAACCTGATCCACAACCTGATCCACAACCTGATCCACAACCTCATGTTAATCGCCTCTTGCGATACCTGAGGCAGCAGTAATCCTATTCTGTCCGTGTCTCCTCAACAACCCCCCCCCCCCCCGAGACTACACAGGGCATGTTTATGTTGCTAAAGGAGATGTTTTGTTTGGTTTTATTGAAATCGTTAAAGTAGTAACCACAATACAAACAAAACACAACTTTCACATGTAACACTTACTTGAGTTTGCCAAAATATGAGCTTTGAATGATAAGCCAGGATTTTCTAGGACCAGGGAGGGTTCTGTGTTGTAGTTGATGGTGAGAGGATAGTCTGTTAAGCTGCTGTCGTAGGTGACCCAGTCGGTCTCAATGTTCACGGGACTTTGTCTTGGCCCGCGGGCAGCTGCAAAATTCTTAACCCAGGTATCAGGACCTGAATGATGGATATCAAGAAATGTTACTATCATCTCCATCCAAGTTTTGATGAAATTAATGAATAAAATCACTGAATGTTACTATTGTTCTCAATTCAGGTTTCTTGAAATTATTGAACAAATCACGGAATGTTACTACTTTTCTCAATCCAAGTTTAATGAAATTATTGAAAGAAATCAAAGGACGTTAGTATTGCTCTCAAAAAGGTTTTATGAAATTATTGATTAAAATCAAAGGATTTTACTATTGTTCTCAACCCAGGTTTCATGAAATTATTGAATGAAATCATGGGTGTTAACAATTACGCTTCTTAATTCCAGATTTCAGGACCTTAACAAACTAACTCAGTCCAGGTTTCAGCATCTGAATAAACTAACAAAGTCCAGGTTTCAGAACCTCATTGAATGAAGTCAAGGGATGGCACTGCTGTCCGTAACTAAGCTAAGATGCATGACTACGGTGAATGGTGTATTAAGATGTGTGTCTTCACAGCCTCGTCAGCACCAGCTTTATCAATTAAATATTCTCAGACCTAGGGGTCTTTTATATTTGGACATGCGCCCTAATATAACCGACTAGGTTGAACGGGACGCGCCTCGCCAAAATGAGGCAAAACTTTATTTGTTTTTAAATTGAAGAAAATTGTTATCTCAGAGTACATTTTTGTAAAAGTTAATAATCACCTATGTGTTGGAGGTGTTATTCAATTCTGTGAATTTGTTACTGCGTGTAATTTGTTAGTTTTTATTACTTTTATTTGTTAACAATATGGAATCTGTCCCGTGGATGGGCCCGGGGGGCGGGGGGGGGGGGGGGGGGAAGAGAGTGGGGGGGGGGGGGGGGGGGGGGGGGGGAAGAAGAGATTGTCATCTGATTAGACAAAGAAATAATAGGAGCTCAGCTTTTATCTGGCTTGTCGTAAGAGACAACTAAGTTGAGGCTGCTCATAACCTTTCAACTTTACCATGTTAAATAAATTACCACCCAACACGCCACTGCCAGACAATAAACAACACAGTGGATACAAGTGTGGTCTTTCAATGACTTAAAAAAATCAGAGCTGTTAACAAAAGAAATATCTCCAAGTCACCTCTAGCATTTTGAAGGTGACACTTTCTGAAGGAAAATAAATACAATCTAGAACGTAAATTATTTCTTTATCATTATTACTTATATTATCTCTTCTCATGTGACTTCCTCTTATTCACTTCCATTCACTTCACAAGAAATTCACGAAATAGGACATATATTTCCTGAGGTCACGTCCTTCAAATACTGCAGCCAAGAACACGTATTTGTTTGATAGATTTATTTTTTTGTTTCATAGATTTATGTATTTGTTTGAAAGATTTATGTATTTGTTTGATAGATTTATGTATTTGTTTCATAGATTTATGTATTTGTTTGATAGATTTACGTATTTGTTTGATAGATTTATGTATTTGTTAGAACTCAACAAGTTATTTCCTATGAAGATATCTTTTTATTTTTTTTTTAACAAACTAAAAGACACGAAGATGATATGAATTACAGTAGTACCGAAATAATATATGTTTATAAACTAAACGTGACGACAAGAAAACCTTCTTCAGTGGTAACAATAAAACTAGACAATGTAATACAAGTCACAGTGTCGTACGATACAATTGAGCACTCAAGCTGGATCTGAATCTAATTTGAGAATGATTGGAATAACAACAACAGTAAACGCTCTTTTGATTTATATTTGTTATGTTTCTTTATTGTTATACTGTTGTTTTTATTGTAACACATGCAACAATAAGGGTTCCGGGTCTTTGTCAACACGTTCAGTCTGTTCTGTGTATGCTTTAAGTCAAGTTGTACCTGACCTGTGCTCTATCTATCTATCTATCTATCTATCTATCTATCTATCTATCTATCTATCTATCTATCTATCTATCTATCCATCCATCCATCCATCCATCCATCCATCCATCCATCCATCCATCCATCCATCCATCCATCTATCTATCTATCTATCTATCTATCTATCTATCTATCTATCTATCTATCTATTGTCTGTCTATCTATCTATTCTGTCTGTCTGTCTATCTATTTATCTTCTATCTCTCTCTCTCTCTCTCTCTCTCTCTCTCTCTCTCTCTCTCTCTCTCTCTCTCTCTCTCTCTCTGTGAAGGGCAGAATGCCAGACGGGCCTGCGCTCTCATTTCTCAACCCTTTGAAAATAAAGTTCATTCGTTCTTTCGTTATCTCTCTCTCTCTCTCTGTGTCTGTTTCTCTCTCTCTCTCTCTCTCTCTCTCTCTCTCTCTCGGTCTCTATCTCTCTGTACAAAACTCACAGCAATGCCATATCTCTAGCTTTGACAGAATTATATCCCAAGGATAATAGCATCAAAAGCCATGACTCCTACTTTTATCTTGGCTATTTAAGCTGAAGCATTAATTGTGCATGCAATATTGGAAATAGATCAAACAAAGGCTTTAGTAACAGGCATAACTTATTTAAGATATTGGGTCTACACTGAACGTAGATAAAAGCTCCTGGCTAACTTTCTTTTTCTTGTTCCCTTTTCTTTTTTTTTTTTTTTTCTTTTTTTTTTTTTTTTATTTCTAGTTGTTGGGACCTCTTGGACACTGCATCCCTGCACAGTTGCAACACGTCTGTTGTTATTTTACACGTAAAAACTGTACAGCCTTTAACAGTGTACCCTGCTTTTGCATCTTTTCTTTGGAGCATTTGAGTACCCCCTTTACCTCTGTTTTAGTGTATACGTGCTTTGAAGGTCAGCACATGACAACACCTCGACATCTGTCACTTTAGATGGGAAGATGGTATCTTCCCACTTATAGCGCGGTCTTCAACTCTTCCTTCCATTATGGTCTTCTGCGAGGTGTTGTGTCTTTTTATGTGGCCAAAGTATTTTAGCTGCCAAACTTTGATCTCCTTCATTAATTCTCTTTTCATACCTAGATGTTCTTGGATCTCTTCATTTGTTTTCTTCTCTTTCGATGAGATGTGCCCCATTCTATATATATCCACATTTCAAGAGCCTCAATTCTTTCTACCAATAGTTTCTTCATTGTCCATGTTTCAACACCCTACAGTAATGACGAACATATTTAACACTTCATGATTCTCATTTTTAACTTGTGAGTTTATTGTGTACGTCTCATGTTGTTGGATGTAGCTTTGGCCGTTCCCTAAGGACAGTAGGCATCAGGAAATTAATGCCAAGCCTTTATGTGCCGTCTGTTCAATATCGTTCCAAGTCTTCATTTTCTCTGTTAAGTTTGTTTCCAATTCCATTTTCTAGAATGTTTTTCCCCAGTATAAATAAGTACCATCTGAACAATGAGAAGCTTTGTCCTCAGTGTAATTGATTTTCTGTATGCAAAGGCAAAAAACCGGTACGCCTTGATAAGCACTTGGCTTACTTAATCCGGCTAAGGTCTTTTCCTGGCCAAAAATCCGACATTAATTGTGTAAATGGAATATCTGCTAAAGAAACTAGACTTACCATTGTCTTTTTCGTATCCCCAAGACATGGCGTTTATTTGTTTGCTTGCTTGTTTGTTTATTTGTTTGCTTGTCTTGATTCTGGTGACTGCTTTGGGCTGTTTCTTTTTCTTGCGTGGAGCAAGTCTTGCCTTCTTCACCTGAAACTGTAACACAAAATTCAGACGATGATTATTCTTGTAACAAAAGTCTAGAAGGAAGAAGACAAAGTAAAAGAGAAGAATTTGTAGTAGTATTATTGCACTGGAACGGGCGATTCGCAGAGAGTTAGAGCGGCAGAGTTACTGGGTTCCGGGTTCAAATCTTGGTAGCGCTAAATTCCAGTCTACCCAACTGTAAAAAGGGTGCATGACTCTGCTCTTGAAATAGGGACGACAACGGTAACAAAGAAGGGAACTGGTCACGCCACCTCAAAAACTGGATGTGGTCAAGTGAAGTCTGTAACATTTCACTCCCCTACGACAATATCTGCTATGGGATCACCGTTACCTTTTTTTTATAGAGGTGTTGGTGGTGCTAGACATTACAGTAGGAGAATAATTGGGGGTGTTGGTGGTTCTAGACATTACAGTAGGAGAATAATTGGGGGTGTTGGGGGTTCTAGACATTACAGTAGGAGAATAATTGGGGATGTTGGTGGTTCTAGACATTACAGTAGGAGAATAATTGGGGGTGTTGGTGGTTCTAGACATTACAGTAGGAGAATAATTGGGGGTGTTGGTGGTTCTAGACATTACAGTAGGAGAATAATTGGGGGTGTTGGTGGTTCTAGACATTACAGTAGGAGAATAATTGGGGGTGTTGGTGGTTCTAGACATTACAGTAGGAGAATAACTGGAGGTGTTGGTGGTTCTAGACATTACAGTAGGAGAATAATTGGGGGTGTTGATGGTTCTAGACATTACAGTAGGAGAATAACTGGAGGTGTTGGTGGTTCTAGACATTACAGTAGGAGAATAATTGGGGGTGTTGGTGGTTCTAGACATTACAGTAGGAGAATAATTGGGGGTGTTGGTGGTTCTAGACATTACAGTAGGAGAATAATTGGGGGTGTTGGTGGTTCTAGACATTACAGTAGGAGAATAACTGGGGGTGTTGGTGGTTCTAGACATTACAGTAGGAGAATAACTGGGGGTGTTGGTGGTTCTAGACATTACAGTAGGAGAATAACTGGGGGTGTTGGTGGTTCTAGACATTACAGTAGGAGAATAATTGGGGGTGTTGGTGGTTCTAGACATTACAGTAGGAGAATAATTGGGGGTGTTGGTGGTTCTAGACATTACAGTAGGAGAATAATTGGGGGTGTTGGTGGTTCTAGACATTACAGTAGGAGAATAACTGGGGGTGTTGGGGGTGTTGGTGGTTCTAGACATTACAGTAGGAGAATAACTGGGGGTGTTGGTGGTTCTAGACATTACAGTAGGAGAATAATTGGGGGTGTTGGTGGTTCTAGACATTACAGTAGGAGAATAACTGGGGTGTTGGTGGTTCTAGACATTACAGTAGGAGAATAATTGGGGATGTTGGTGCTTCTAGACATTACAGTAGGAGAATAATTAGGGGTGTTGGTGGTTCTAGACATTACAGTAGGAGAATAATTGGGGGTGTTGGTGGTTATAGACATTACAGTAAGAGAATAATTGGGGGTGTTGGTGGTTCTAGACATTACAGTAGGAGAATAACTGGGGTGTTGGTGGTTCTAGACATTACAGTAGGAGAATAATTGGGGATGTTGGTGCTTCTAGACATTACAGTAGGAGAATAATTAGGGGACACAATGGGCTAATCACCTGTTTGTCAAACACTTTGATTACATGTTTTGCCCAGGAGCCTTGTGCTCTTTGAGTCACCTCTACACTTCGTTTTACGGGGTAGAAGAGGTTCCGATTAAGAAGAAGAATAATTAGGGGTGTTGGTGGTTCTAGACATTACAGTAGGAGAATAACTGGGGGTGTTGGTGGATCTAGACATTACAGTAGGAGAATAATTCGGGGTGTTGGTGGTTCTAGACATTACAGTAGGAGAATAATTGGGGGTGTTGGTGGTTCTAGACATTACAGTAGGAGAATAACTGGGGGAGTTGGTGGTTCTAGACATTACAGTAGGAGAATAATTGGGGGTGTTGGTGGTTCTAGACATTACAGTAGGAGATTAATTGTGGGTGTTGGTGGTTCTAGACATTACAGTAGGAGAATAATTGGGGGTGTTGGTGGTTCTAGACATTACAGTAGGAGAATAATTGGGGGTGTTGGTGGTTCTAGACATTACAGTAGGAGAATAATTGTTGGTGTTGGTGGTTCTAGACATTACAGTAGGAGAATAATTGGGGGTGTTGGTGGTTCTAGACATTACAGTAGGAGAATAATTGGGGGTGTTGGTGGTTCTAGACATTACAGTAGGAGAATAATTGGGGGTGTTGGTGGTTCTAGACATTACAGTAGGAGAATAATTGGGGGTGTTGGTGGTTCAAGACATTACAGTAGGAGAATAATTGGGGGTGTTGGTGGTTCTAGACATTACAGTAGGAGAATAATTGGGGGTGTTGGTGGTTCTAGACATTACAGTAGGAGAATAACTGGGGGTGTTGGTGGTTCTAGACATTACAGTAGGAGAATAATTGGGGGTGTTGGTGGTTCCAGACATTACAGTAGGAGAATAATTGGGGGTGTTGGTGGTTCTAGACATTACAGTAGGAGAATAACTGGGGGTGTTGGTGGTTCTAGACATTACAGTAGGAGAATAATTGGGGGTGTTGGTGGTTCTAGACATTACAGTAGGAGAATAATTGGGGGTGTTGGTGGTTCTAGACATTACAGTAGGAGAATAATTGGGGGTGTTGGTGGTTCTAGACATTACAGTAGGAGAATAATTGGGGGTGTTGGTGGTTCTAGACATTACAGTAGGAGAATAACTGGGGGTGTTGGTGGTTCTAGACATTACAGTAGGAGAATAACTGGGGGTGTTGGTGGTTCTAGACATTACAGTAGGAGAATAACTGGGGGTGTTGGTGGTTCTAGACATTACAATAGGAGAATAACTGGGGGTGTTGGTGGTTCTAGACATTACAGTAGGAGAATAACTGGGGGTGTTGGTGGTTCTAGACATTACAGTAGGAGAATAATTGGGGGTGTTGGTGGTTCTAGACATTACAGTAGGAGAATAATTGGGGATGTTGGTGCTTCTAGACATTACAGTAGGAGAATAACTGGGGGTGTTGGTGGATCTAGACATTACAGTAGGAGAATAATTGGGGGTATTGGTGGTTCTAGACATTACAGTAGGAGAATAATTGGGGGTGTTGGTGGTTCTAGACATTACAGTAGGAGAATAAGTGGGGGTGTTGGTGGTTCTAGACATTACAGTAGGAGAATAACTGGGGGAGTTGGTGGTTCTAGACATTACAGTAGGAGAATAATTGGGGGTGTTGGTGGTTCTAGACATTACAGTAGGAGAATATTGGGGGTGTTGGTGCTTCTAGACATTACAGTAGGAGAATAATTGGGGGTGTTGGTGGTTCTAGACATTACAGTAGGAGAATAATTGGGGGTGTTGGTGGTTCTAGACATTACAGTAGGAGAATAATTGGGGGTGTTGGTGGTTCTAGACATTACAGTAGGAGAATAATTGGGGGTGTTGGTGGTTCTAGACATTACAGTAGGAGAATAATTGGGGGTGTTGGTGGTTCTAGACATTACAGTAGGAGAATAATTGGGGGTGTTGGTGGTTCTAGACATTACAGTAGGAGAATAACTGGGGTGTTGGTGGTTCTAGACATTACAGTAGGAGAATACTGGGGGTGTTGGTGGTTCTAGACATTACAGTAGGAGAATAACTGGGGGTGTTGGTGGTTCTAGACATTACAGTAGGAGAATAACTGGGGTTGTTGGTGGTTCTAGACATTACAGTAGGAGAATAATTGGGGGTGTTGGTGGTTCTAGACATTACAGTAGGAGAATAATTGGGGGTGTTGGTGGTTCTAGACATTACAGTAGGAGAATAATTGGGGGTGTTGGTGGTTCCAGACATTACAGTAGGAGAATAATTGGGGGTGTTGGTGGTTCCAGACATTACAGTAGGAGAATAACTGGGGGTGTTGGTGGTTCTAGACATTACAGTAGGAGAATAACTGGGGGTGTTGGTGGTTCTAGACATTACAGTAGGAGAATAATTGGGGGTGTTGGTGGTTCTAGACATTACAGTAGGAGAATAATTGGGGGTGTTGGTGGTTCTAGACATTACAGTAGGAGAATAATTGGGGGTGTTGGTGGTTCTAGACATTACAGTAGGAGAATAGCTGGGGGTGTTGGTGGTTCTAGACATTACAGTAGGAGAATAACTGGGGGTGTTGGTGGTTCTAGACATTACAGTAGGAGAATAACTGGGGGTGTTGGTGGTTCTAGACATTACAGTAGGAGAATAATTGGGGGTGTTGGTGGTTCTAGACATTACAGTAGGAGAATAATTGGAGGTGTTGGTGGTTCTAGACATTACAGTAGGAGAATAATTGGGGGTGTTTGTGGTTCTAGACATTACAGTAGGAGAATAATTGGAGGTGTTGGTGGTTCTAGACATTAGAGTAGGAGAATAATTGGGGGTGTTGGTGGTTCTAGACATTGCAGTAGGAGAATAATTGGGGGTGTTGGTGGTTCTAGACATTACAGTAGGAGAATAATTGGGGGTGTTGGTGGTTCTAGACATTACAGTAGGAGAATAACTGGGGTGTTGGTGGTTCTAGACATTACAGTAGGAGAATAACTGGGGGTGTTGGTGGTTCTAGACATTACAGTAGGAGAATAATTGGGGGTGTTGGTGGTTCTAGACATTACAGTAGGAGAATAACTGGGGGTGTTGGTGGTTCTAGACATTACAGTAGGAGAATAACTGGGCGTGTTGGTGGTTCTAGACATTACAGTAGGAGAATAATTGGGGGTGTTGGTGGTTCTAGACATTACAGTAGGAGAATTATTGGGGGTGTTGGTGGTTCTAGACATTACAGTAGGAGAATAATTGGGGGTGTTGGTGGTTCTAGACATTACAGGAGAATATTGGGGGTGTTGGTGGTTCTAGACATTACAGTAGGAGAATAATTGGGGTGTTGGTGGTTCTAGACATTACAGTAGGAGAATAATTGGGGGTGTTGGTGGTTCTAGACATTACAGTAGGAGAATAATTGGGGGTGTTGGTGGTTCTAGACATTACAGTAGGAGAATAATTGGGGGTGTTGGTGGTTCTAGACATTACAGTAGGAGAATAATTGGGGGTGTTGGTGGTTCTAGACATTACAGTAGGAGAATAATTGGGGGTGTTGGTGGTTCTAGTCATTACAGTAGGAGAATAATTGGGGGTGTTGGTGGTTCTAGACATTACAGTAGGAGAATAATTGGGGTGTTGGTGGTTCTAGACATTACAGTAGGAGAATAATTGGGGGTGTTGGTGGTTCTAGACATTACAGTAGGAGAATAATTGGGGTTGTTGGTGGTTCTAGACATTACAGGAGGAGAATAATTGGGGGTGTTGGTGGTTCTAGACATTACAGTAGGAGAATAATTGGGGGTGTTGGTGGTTCTAGACATTACAGTAGGAGAATAACTGTGGGGTTTTGGTGGTTCTAGACATTACAGTAGGAGAATAACTGGGGGTGTTGGTGGTTCTAGACATTACAGTAGGAGAATAATTGGGGGTGTTGGTGGTTCTAGACATTACAGTAGGAGAATAACTGCGGGTGTTGGTGGTTCTAGACATTACAGTAGGAGAATAATTTGGGGTGTTGGTGGTTCTAGACATTACAGTAGGAGAATAATTGGGGGTGTTGGTGGTTCTAGACATTACAGTAGGAGAATAATTGGGGGTGTTGGTGGTTCTAGACATTACAGTAGGAGAATAATTGGGGGTGTTGGTGGTTCTAGACATTACAGTAGGAGAATAATTGGAGGTGTTGGTGGTTCTAGACATTACAGTAGGAGAATAATTGGAGGTGTTGGTGGTTCTAGACATTACAGTAAGAGAATAATTGGGGGTGTTGGTGGTTCTAGACATTACAGTAGGAGAATAATTGGAGGTGTTGGTGGTTCTAGACATTACAGTAGGAGAATAATTGTGGGTGTTGGTGGTTCTAGACATTACAGTAGGAGAATAATTGGAGGTGTTGGTGGTTCTAGACATTAGAGTAGGAGAATAATTGGAGGTTTTTGTGGTTCTAGACATTACAGTAGGAGAATAATTGGAGGTGTTTGTGGTTCTAGACATTACAGTAAGAGAATAATTGGGGGTGTTGGTGGTTCTAGACATTACAGTAGGAGAATAATTGGGGGTGTTGGTGGTTCTAGACATTACAGTAGGAGAATAATTGGGGCTGTTGGTGGTTCTAGACATTACAGTAGGAGAATAATTGGGGGTGTTGGTGGTTGTAGAAATTACAGTAGGAGAATAACTGGGGGTGTTGGTGGTTCTAGACATTACAGTAGGAGAATAATTGGGGGTGATGGTGGTTCTAGACATTACAGTAGGAGAATAATTGGGGGTGTTGGTGGTTCTAGACATTACAGTAGGAGAATAATTGGGGTGTTGGTGGTTCTAGACATTACAGTAGGAGAATAATTGGGGGTGTTGGTGGTTCTAGACATTACAGTAGGAGAATAATTGGGGGTGTTGGTGGTTCTAGACATTACAGTAGGAGAATAATTGGGGGTGTTGGTGGTTCTAGACATTACAGTAGGAGAATAACTGGGGGTGTTGGTGGTTCTAGACATTACAGTAGGAGAATAACTGGGGGTGTTGGTGGTTCTAGACATTACAGTAGGAGAATAATTGGGGATGTTGGTGGTTCTAGACATTACAGTAGGAGAATAACTGGGGGTGTTGGTGGTTCTAGACATTACAGTAGGAGAATAATTGCGGGTGTTGGTGGTTCTAGACATTACAGTAGGAGAATAATTGGGGGTGTTGGTGGTTCTAGACATTACAGTAGGAGAATAATTGGGGGTGTTGGTGGTTCTAGACATTACAGTAGGAGAATAATTGGGGATGTTGGTGGTTCTAGACATTACAGTAGGAGAATAATTGGAGGTGTTGGTGGTTCTAGACATTACAGTAGGAGAATAATTGGAGGTGTTGGTGGTTCTAGACATTACAGTAAGAGAATAATTGGGGGTGTTGGTGGTTCTAGACATTACAGTAGGAGAATAATTGGAGGTGTTGGTGGTTCTAGACATTACAGTAGGAGAATAATTGGGGGTGTTGGTGGTTCTAGACATTACAGTAGGAGAATAATTGGAGGTGTTGGTGGTTCTAGACATTACAGTAGGAGAATAATTGGAGGTGTTGGTGGTTCTAGACATTACAGTAGGAGAATAATTGGAGGTGTTGGTGGTTCTAGACATTACAGTAAGAGAATAATTGGGGGTGTTTGTTGTTCTAGACATTACAGTAGGAGAATAATTGGGGGTGTGGTGGTTCTAGACATTACAGTAGGAGAATAATTGGGGCTGTTGGTGGTTCTAGACATTACAGTAGGAGAATAATTGGGGGTGTTGGTGGTTCTAGACATTACAGTAGGAGAATAATTGGGGGGTGTTGGTGGTTCTAGACATTACAGTAGGAGAATAAATGGGGGTGTTGGTGGTTCTAGACATTACAGTAGGAGAATGACTGGGGGTGTTGGTGGTTTTAGGCATTACAGTAGGAGAATAATTGAGGGTGTTGGTGGTTCTAGACATTACAGTAGGAGAATAATTGGGGGTGTTGGTGGTTCTAGACATTACAGTAGGAGAATAATTGGGGGTGTTGGTGGTTCTAGACATTACAGTAGGAGAATAACTGGGGGTGTTGGTGGTTCTAGACATTACAGTAGGAGAATAATTGGGGGTGTTGGTGGTTCTAGACATTACAGTAGGAGAATGACTGGGGGTGTTGGTGGTTCTAGACATTACAGTAGGAGAATAATTGGGGGTGTTGGTGGTTCTAGACATTACAGTAGGAGAATAATTTAGGTGGGGGTGGGCAAAGGACAATAACAGATTAATTATTACTTGTTGCTGTAGTTGCAGATTTGGTTGTAATGGTCACGATCATCGTCATTTTCCTTTGCGTTCCTTACGGAGCACGGAGCCATCCCTACAGCTGGTCTCTTTGCAGGAAGCCTGTAGCAAGCTCTTGTAGCAGTGGTTTATGTGGACGTTTGTTTGACATGATGAAGTTGCCAGCACCAAGCACAACCTTTTATTTGTCATATTGCATGACAAACCTGAGTGGAGCAGCTGTGTCTTATACAGGACAGTTCTAATAGTAGTCTTGACAACAATTGCCGAAGAAAGAAAGAAAGAAACGAATTTACACTGATAAATTTTTAACAGAACATTATTATTAGTGGGGTTTAACACACAACATGAACAATCCAGCCATTTTTTATGTATATATTGTAAGTTGCGTGTATATATTGTAAGTTGTGTGTATATATTGTAAGTTGCGTGTATATATTGTAAGTTGTGTGTATATATTGTACGTTGTGTGTATATATTGTAAGTTGTGTGTATATATTGTACATTATATTGTAAGTTGTGTGTATATCTTGTAAGTTGTGTGTATATCTTGTAAGTTGTGTGTTGTGTCCATATATTGTACATTGTGTCTATATATAGTAAGTTTTGTGTATATATTGTAAGTTATGTGTATATATTGTAAGTTGTGTGTATATTTTGTAAGGTATGTGTATATATAGTAAGTTGTGTGTATATATTGTAAGTTATGTGTATATATTGTAAGTTGTGTGTATATTTTGTAAGGTATGTGTATATATTGTAAGTTGTGTGTATATTTTGTAAGGTATGTGTATATATTGTAAGTTGTGTGTATATTTTGTAAGGTATGTGTATATATTGTAAGTTGTGTGTATATTTTGTAAGGTATGTGTATATATTGTAAGTTGTGTGTATATTTTGTAAGGTATGTGTATATATTGTAAGTTGTGTGTATATATTGTAAGTTATGTGTATATATTGTAAGATGTGTGTATATTTTGTAAGGTATGTGTATATATTCTAAGTTGTGTGTATATACAGTAAGTTGTGTGTATATATTGTAAGTTGTGTGTATATATTGTAAGTTGTGTGTATATATTGTACGTTGTGTGTATATATTGTAAGTTGTGTGTATATATTGTACATTATATTGTAAGTTTTAATCCCAGGAACACTGATTTTTTTATTTTTATTTTTTGAAATACGCGAATTCAGAATTTTACGTGAAGTTTTCTAATCACAGACATACACAATAATGTTTACACACGACAAGTGACCACATTTAATGCACTAATTCGTGCTTGGTTTACTGATAAATATACAGTATACAAAACGGCGTGTCATTCCTAAAATATATAAATGGTTATTATTCCCGTAGTGGTCTCATGAATGGCGCAGATTCAAATACCTGCGTGAATTCCTCAAGTCAAGAAAAATGATCTGTTTCGCATATTTTCTACAGACACGCGCTCACACCTGACGGTAACACGCGCAGACCATCAGCAGATAATGAGTTTTAAGGTCACGCCTAATCTTTCATTGCCACACCAGCTGGCGCAAACTTTCTCCTTAGTGAGGTGAATAGTGGCTTGTGCCACAGGGAAATACAAACACACATCAATCACAATGTTTTATATAAAACTGCACGTTTGTGTTACTTTCCTCCACACTCCGGTAAGTTTGATTGTTCCCTATTGGCTATAAGCTCTGGAAATGGTTTCATTGTTTCATATGAGGCTTGTTCACTCCGATTGATTTCATTCTCGCCTGCACGAAAATCTATAATCTCTGAGATTGGTTTCATTTTTTGTAATCTTTAATCTTTTTAGACTGTTTTACTTGATTCCACTTCATCTCTCAGACTGTTACAATTTATACCATTCCACATCTCAGAATTTTAAAATTTCTCCCACCCCATTAATCACATCGGATTCCTTTTTTTTTTTTTTCCTTTTTCTGTCTGATATCTGCTCCAGAGATTGGCTTCATCTCCTCTCTTCGATTGGTTTTATTTTTTTTCAACATTTTTCCCCCCTGAGATCTCCTTCACAGATTGGCTTTATTTTCTTTCTTCGCTCGGTTTCGTATTTCTCACTAACATCTCCTTCTTAAGAAAGAAAGAGTATGACAAGTTATAAACAGTAACAAAGAACGGGAGTCAGTAACAAAGAAATGGAGGCACTGACAAAGAAATGGAGTCAGTGACAAAGAAATGGAGTCAGTGACAAAGAAATTGGAGTCAGTGACAATGAACTTGGAGTCAGTGAATGAAACAGGGACGGTAAAGTGAATAATGAAACCAGTCTCATTATTATACACTTCACCGTTCCTGTTTCATTCACTGACTCCATTTCTTTGTCACTGACTCCCGTTCTTTGTTACTGTTTATAACTTGTCATACTTTTTCTTTCTTCACGATTCATCATGATATGATACTCTATAACAGAGCGTTACAACAGAATGTAATCTGATCACCAGAAGTCCCCCCCCCCCCCGGGTCGGACAAGTGTTTCGGCCCATTAAACTCCTTTACATTTTCAGGCTGCCATCAATGGTACCTATACCTTGTAGCGGTATGGCTACTTGTGTACCCTGACAATCCCCAGAGCTATGCCAGTGGGAGGTTTACTCCTGGTAGGTTCAACCAAGCTGGACTGGTCTGCGTGGGTAGGGGTCAGACAAAAGCTGGTACTCTGGTCCTCCAGGTTGGGGATTTTAGCACAGGGCCGACACCCCTGTCTATGTAAAAAATCGCACATGTTACGGAAACAACAATAAATGGAAAAACTTTGCTGCGGGACGGACATCCGGAGTCTCAGGCTCGTATGACTGACAATGGTGAAAGCCGAAAGGAAGCCACTGGCATGAAAACGGATGCCCCGACCGCAAACCAGAATTGGTTTTTGGAACGTCAGAACTATGAATGAGCAGGAAAGCTGAGACAAATCACAGCAGAGATGAGGAACTACAAGATACATATCCTGGGAATAAGCGAGAGCAGATGGACAGGTAAGGGGAGAATAAAAACAGCTACAGGGGAAACAGTACTTTATTCTGGCAGAGAGGATGGTCAGCACAACGACGGTGTAGCCATTATCCTGAAGAAAGGAATGGAAAGGTCTTTACTGGAATGGAAACCCATCAACAACAGACTGACAAGAACAAGACTGAGAGGGAGGTTCACCAACACCACAATTATACAATGCTATGCACAAACAAACGACAGCGATGAAGAGATCACGGACGAGTTCTATCAACAGGTACAAAAAGAAATGGAAACTACACCCAGGTACGATCTCATTATAGTAATGGGAGACCTAAATGCGAAAGTGGGAGAACACAATAATTATAACGAAAGAGTAATGGGGAAATGCGGCAGCGGAACAGCAAATGAGAATGGGGACAAATTAATAAGCTTCTGCAGTATTAACAACCTGGTCATTGGAGGAACACTTTTTCCACACAAGGTAGTGCACAAGTTAACATGGGAATCACCAAACGGACGAGACAGAAACCAGATAGATCACATAATGATCAATGGCAGATGGAGACATGCACTACAAGACGTGAAAGTAAGAAGAAGTGCAGATGTGGGAAGTGATCATCACCTAGTAGTAGCAAGACTGAAAGTGAAACTCAGAGCTGCCGGACCAGTTGCAGTCAAACAGCAAAGATACAACATCACGAAACTGAAGGATCCCCTCCCCAGAAAAGCTTTCGTGGTCGACGTAAAGAGAAGATATGAGATTATCAAAAGCCAGGAAAGAACAGAGACCGATGATGTTGACCAGAGATTCAACACCATCTCAACAATATACAAGGAAAGCAGCAAGTCATGCTTGGGATTCCAGGAAAGAAAGAGCCAAGACTGGATAACACCAGATACGCTAAACACCATAGCGAAGAGAACGGAAATGAAAAGAAAGAAAACAGAAGCTAAGTCTCTCAGGTTAAAGGCAATATATAGTGAACAGTACAGTCAGCTGGACATGGAAGTTAAACGTCAAACCCGTGCAAACAAAAGGACATTTCTGGATGACCTTGCAAGACAGGCAGAAGAGGCAGCACTGAGAAATGAACAAAGCACAGTGTACAAAATAGCTAAAATCATCAGTGGAAAACGAGGTGCAAACAATATTGCATTAGTAAAAGATAAGCAAGGAAATCTCATCACGACAGTAGAGGGACAGGAAACAAGATGAGCAGAGCATTTCAGAAAAACTCTGAATAATAAACCACCAAAGACACAATTGAATGTTCCTGAGGCTGAAAATGATCTAGATGTTAATACAGACATCCCACGAAAAGAAGAAATCATCACAGCAATCAAAGGGTTAAAGAATGGAAAAGCTCCCGGTCATGATAACTTAAATGCAGAGCTATTTAAGACAGACCCAGAGCTAGCAGCAGAACTATTAGAACCACTATTTGCACAAGTCTGGAAAACAGGGACAACACCAACAGAGTGGAGAAAAGGAATAATTGTCAAATTGCCCAAGAAGGGAGATCTTGCAGACTGCAATAATTGGAGAAGAATAACTCTTCTCTCAGTTCCCAGCAAAATACTAGGCAGGATAATTATACAGAGAATCTCAAAAGCAGTAGACCACAAACTGAGGAAAAAACAAGCAGGATTTAGAAAGAACAGAAGATGTGTAGATCATATATTTACCCTCAGGAACATAATAGAGCAGTGCTCAGAATGGCAAAGACAGCTGTACATTAATTTCGTTGATTTTGAAAAGGCTTTTGACAGTATACATAGGGATAGTTTATGGAAAATACTGAGGGCTTATGGAATTCCAAGCTGCATAGTGTCAATCATAAAAAGCCTTTATGCCAACTTTACGTGTAGCATTGGGCAGAGCAACCTAACCTTTGAAGTGAAGACAGGAGTACGACAGGGATGCCCCTTATCAACCACTCTATTTTTAACAGTCATAGACTGGGTTATGCACCACACAACAGAGGGCAATCCAAGAGGAATAAGATGGACTACATTTTCTACATTGGAAGATCTGAATATGCAGATGACATTGCACTGCTAGCACATTCACATCAACATATCCAGGAAAAAACGGATAGACTTAATAAGTATAGCCAGCAGGTGGGCTTGAACATCAACCTAAAGAAGACAGAGGTCATGACGCTCAATGTGAGCAACCCTGAGCCCATATCAGTAAGGACTCAGCAACTGGAACAGACAGATGCCTTCACATACCTAGGATGCATAGTAACACCAGACGGCGGAGCAAGCAAAGACATCAACAACAGAATGAACAAAGCAAGAACAGCTTTATTTAGTCTAAACAACATCTGGAAGTCCTCTCTGTACAGCACAAGCACAAAATTAGGATTATATCAGAACTGTGTGCTTTCTGTGCTTCTCTATGGCGCGGAGAGCTGGAGGGTTTCAGAGAAGGAAATGTCGAAATTGTCCTCTTTTCACACAACATGCCTAAGAAAAATTCTCCGAATCTTTTGGCCGAATACCATCACCAACCAAGATCTGCTTACTCGAAGCAAGCAAGAGGACATGCACACCATCATAGCTGGCAGACGCTGGAGCTGGGTTGGCCATGTCCTCAGAAGAGACCCCGATGTCATCACAAGAACAGCTATGCTATGGACCCCTGAAGGAAAACGAAAGAGAGGCCGACCAAAAACAACTTGGTGGAGGACTGTGGAGGCTGAGATGCAAAGAATGAACCAGAGTTGGGGCACTGTACGAAGGATGGCCGCCGACCGAGCAAAGTGGAATCCATTTGTTGTTTCCCTACAAGACGCCACCAGGCGTAATGGCCACTGACTGCTTTGACGGTCGGCGGCTAAGGATCAAAGAAGAAAGAAACACTATCAGGGGGTGGGCCCATTTGGGTCATGACTCCCAAGTGTCAGCCTCTTGCTGTGTTTTCCAACCTGCGTTGGGAATTTAACCCACTTCACAACTTCACTACTGGTCTTATCCACTCTATCAGCTTGAGGGGCAATGGATATGTGGTTGTGTTCAAAACTTTCTTCTGACAATTTTATTTGGTTTTTTCCCCCCTCACTCTTTGAGGTTAAAACGACTATGTTCTATTTGTTCAATCGTATTAGCCACCCCCACATCTCTCTCTCTCTCTCTCTCTCTCTCTCTCTCTCTCTCTCTCTCTCTCTCTCTCTCTCTCTCTCTCTCTCTCTCTCTCTCACACACACACACACACACACACGCTCACTCTCTCTCGTGTTTAGAATTCTGATGCGTGTAAAAATACATAAAATTAATTGCTTACAGTTTGCCCTGACCCAGGAGACGGGATGCATGTAAAGACAAAGGGCAGGATGCTAGACGAAGCAGCGTTCCCAGTTCTCAACATTGTTAATAAATTTATTTCGTTTGTTCTCTCTCTCTCTCTCTCTCTCTCTCTCTCTCTCTCTCTCTCTCTCTCTCTCTCTCTCTCTCTCTCTCTCTCTCTCTCTCGCTCTCTCTCTCTTCTCTCTTTCTCTCTTTCTCTCCTCTCTTTCTTCTTTCTTCTCTCTCTCTCCGATTCTCAACCCTTGGAAAATTTAGTTTCTTCTTATCTGTCTATCTATCTAGTCTATCTGATTCTGCTCTTGAGTTAGGGGAGGCAAGACAGTGAGGAAGGAAACTAGTTATGTGCCTCATAAAGCTGGATCTCGAGTAGAGGAGGCGTTAACAATTCACCCCAGTGCAGCAGTATTTGCTTGAGACTCAAAACCGCTCACCTCTGGTAAAATGTTCCTGCATACGCTGATAATACACGAAGTCATTCAACAGCAGATTTCCAATATTTCACGAGTTCTTATTATATGCCACCATAATCTTCAAGACCTTACCTCTAGACTGGAGAAAGTATCAAGAACGCATGGGATGGAAATTAATATATAAAAAAGCAAGATATTGGTGGAATAGCCATAAGAAACATGTTCCGACCAACATTACGTTAAATGGTGTGACGCTACACTGTAATTCTGACTTTTAACAGGCCCGATTCTGTGGTTCTATTTTGAATTTTCACCAGTTTTATTTTCTTCTGATCACGCGATTTTCCGTTGTTTACGGAAATCGCTATTTTCGGGCACGCTTTTTCACCATTTTATTTCTTCTCATTTGAATATATATCGTGTTTGGTATTTTTTTTTTGAGTAGATAAATTAAATGGGTTCGTTTATGATGGTAGGTTTATTTTATTCTAGCATCAGTTTTACTTTCTTCTGATTTTTCGCGATTCCCGTAAAGTTCGTTGTTTACGGAAATAATCGCCATTTCCGGCACGCGATATGACGAGGCCGGAAGCACGCGGGGTTTGCGTGGGTTGATAGTATTAATTTTTCTAGCGCTCCCATTGGTCCGGGATTTGCGTAAGAAGGGAAATCCGCGTGGGCGGTTTCTCTTGTATATATTGAGACCGAAAACGGGGATTCGGTCTCTATGAAAAATTATTGCCTGGCCGTAGGACGTCGTAATTATCGTTCTCCACCGTGGGAAAAACAAACGATAATCGGTATGTAACTATTTTATTCATCGTTTTACTTATTAGTGGGTTTTTCAGAAATTTCGTTTTACTTATTAGTGGGTTTTTCAGAAATTCGCCCTTAGGTAAAGATTAACTTTTCAGTTTTAAAATAAACGATAGCGCCATTAATTACTATTTTTGAAGAACGACGTAATGCAACAGTGTGCTTATTCTTTCTATGATTTTGGCAATAGATAGGAGTGTGTGAAGTTGTGAGAAACACGTGTGCCATATTTGTAGGATGTTATGTAAAACCACCATTTATTCCTGTATATTTTCTAATGTAAATTTATTGGGAAATCCCTGGTGTGTTCGTTAATTTTTCTGAGCCTTAAAAATGTGAGAAATATTGTCAGAGGGTTCAGATTTACGTTGTAAATGAATTATACTGCTTAGGGGAGGAAACTATTCCTATAGCGAGATTTAATTTAATAAGAGTAAGCCGGGGAAACTCCTGTGTTAATGGGTAAAAGGATTTCCCTATTTTTGTCAAGTTTGAACACGTGATCGGCCATGCGTAACGGCCATGTAACATGTCAGACGGGTCTGGGCTATTGTTTGTTTTACCTGGCAGATTTTAGTAGAAGGAGGGGGGATGAAGAGGCCACGTGGGATAGTGGTATTTTATGTATTGTGAGAAGAACGAGAGAAGGAGTGTGATTTTAGTGCCACGTGGGATAGTATTATGTATTGTTGTGAAGAACGAGAGAAAGGGGAGAAGAAGTGAGAATGAAGAGACACGTGTATAGAATTATTTTATGTATCGTATATGTTAGAGATAAGCGATTTTAGAGTGGGTGTACATGAGTCGCTGTTTCTTTTAATTTCAGCGAGTCACGGCGGAAACAGTGGGGAGCATAATTTTGTCAAATAAAATTATCCACGGCAAAAGACATATCTCAGGGTCAGAGTACTCGAGTATCGTCAGGAGCAAAAGAAAATTACCCTATGGTCTCTGGCAGTGAAGTCCCTATGCTTCAGCTGGACCGAGGTTTATTTAACATACAGCCGAGAGCATCGCTATTATAGTCTCTAGCAACGGCAGGTGGCCGGGAGACTAGTTTCATTTTGTACAGCCTGAAATCAAGGCTGTGTTTTTTTTTTCCTCTAACTCCGGAGCGGGTTAAAAGAGGGAAGCTATTCAGCAGCAGAGAAGTTTTGTCTACAGTTAATCAAGTCCCTCATGCTTGATATCCGAACATCGTCATCACCAAAATCAGGAACAGGTGACAGGGTTACCATACCTAGGTCCTGATAGAAATCAAGAGAAGAGCGTAACGGAGATGCCGCATCATCAGCCCTCGAGTGTTAGAGAGACACTGAGATCAAGAGAGAAAGATAGAGAAGGAGGGAGAAAATAGACAGGACCAGTAGGGTCTGTTCAGTATCCATTGGACGGATAGACACTGAGTCTGCGTTCGAAAAACCAAGTCTATTAATTGTAGCATTTCTTGTGGTGTAGTTATAGGCGCCTATCGCCTAACTAGTAGAAAGCTGTGTAGCCGTTCGTCGAGGAAGAAGTTACCAGGACTTAGACAGTCGAAATTTATTAGTGTTAGAGAGTGGAGGCTAAAAGTTGACAGCCCCACCAAATTAGAATTGGTTTAAATCACTAACCATTTTTATTGTTCCTCAGCAGGGTGACAGAAAGAGTGAATGTGATTTGGGGTTTTTCTTGTCTCTCGTGTCTCTCAATTTAATTGTTACTTTGGTTTTTCCAGGCCGTGCAACAGTGCACGCTATTGACTGACTTGATGACGTATGATGCCATTTTATGTTTTCTTGTATGTAAATAAATATATACATATATTATTTACTGGATCAGCTTCTATTCTTTACTATACTTACTCTATGTTGTCTGTATAGTGGTGTTTGTGGTCGTAATTATACACCTTATCTCCTTGTGTTTCAAGGCAGTCAGAGGTGGGGAGACTATAGCCATTTTTTTTTTAGTCACGAAGCGGCAGGGGGAGATTCAAATCCTGGGTCTATCTCTTGAGCGAATAGTCTCACCTGTCCACAGGCATGTTATTTTCCATCTAAATTCTATCTTCTCAGACTTTCTCAGACTAGGGTCTTGCTTTCATTCAGGCACACTATAAAATCAAAACCACTTCGTGACAAATGGGCAAACGTTAGAAGAAGTTAACACCTTTAAATATCTGGGGTCCACTATATGTAGTGATGGAAGATCAAATAAAGAAATCAAGACAAGACTTGAGATGGCCTCAGCTGCCATGACAAGGCTGAATGTGATCTGGAAAAGTAACATCAGTTTTCCTGTGAAGATCAAATTATACAAATCACTTGTATTATCTATTCTCTTGTATGGGTGTGAGGGCTGCACACTCACTGCAGATACGGAGCGAAGGATTCAGGCTTTCGAGTATAAATGTTATAGAAGAATATTGCGCATTTGCTATACAGAGCACAAAACAAATGTCTATGTTAGAGAGAAGATAAACACCTATGCAGGCCACCAAGAACCACTTTTGTCAATAGTGAAACGTCGATAGCTCGCCTGGTTTGGGCATGTAACTCGTCATGACTCCCTTTCAAAAACGATCCTCCAGGGAACAGTCGAAGGTAAACGGAGAAGAGGAAGGCAAAGAAAATCCTGGGCTGATAACATCAAAGAATGGGCAGGGCACGGTTTTTCCACACTTGTACGCATTGCTGAGGATAGAGAGCAGTGGAGGACCCTGTCTGCTGATGCTTCCACCATGGCACCCCTACGACCCATGACGGGTTACGGGTTGAGATGAGATGATGAATCTGATTATGTTTCAAGTGACTGTCTAATTTACTGTATGAATGGTCTAGATTTTGTATGTTTTTTTTTTTTTTTTTTCATTGTCATCTTTTAAGTTTTTTAACCTACTTAAATTTGAGTATAATTGGATATTATAAATGCATGCTATTATTTTACCTTGATAATGTTGCATGCTTAAATAATGCTTAAAATACATGTGCGATTGAAAGGATACAGTACGCAAGATGACAGAGAGAGGAAGGTCAAAATGTGAGACGGGCCTGCGTGCCCAATTCTGAACCGTTTTGAAAATAGTCTTCGTTCGTTCGCTCTTCTCTTTCCCCATCAGCATGAACATGCCTGGTAATACGTGTTGCCTGGTAATACGTGTTGCCTGGTAATACGTGTTGCCTGGTAATACGTGTTGCCTGGTAATACGTGTTGCTTATTTCATACGTAAGAAATAAACCAAAAAATGTGTACATGCAGAAAAAACACCGGTACATTGTGTACTGAATGTATGCACTGTAAAGAAATGAACACAGAGAAAGACAGGCAGAAAAACGTACGAACAGACATAAAGATAGAAACACAGACAATACAACCCAAAATATTTCACGAATCACAATAAGTGCAGCTAGTCGAAATATATCATCATAGAACAAAGAGATAGTACGAGTATATAAACATAAAGTAAAGAAGATTATATCTGTGCTTGTGTGTATGATTATACATATATATATATATATATATATATATATATATATATATATATATATATATATATATATATATATATATATATATATATATATATATATATATATATATATATATATATATATACACATGTGTGTAGTAAACACTCAGACTGCAACAGTTGTTGATTAATTGATTAATAAATATTTACGTCCTAATGTACTAAATCTAATAAGAGATCGTTGGTGTTGGATAGGAACAAGTTGAGAGCATTACAATGCAGTCTTTTTTTTTCGATCAATATCCAACAATTTGAACACACACACACACACACACAAATCATAATTAACATCGTTTTTTTTTTTTGGAAATCAGTAAGAACTTTATTTATTTTTCTTGTTATAAGGCAACATTATCCTGAAAATATAATGAAAAATACTGAAACATTACAACTAAACAATTTATTATTGTTGACTATACTTGCAAAATTCCGTACCACAAACATCTAACATAATAAATGCTCTAGCATTAAAGCAAAAAACATAAAGATTGTTAAACATGGAATGATCGATTAAAATTTGTTTGATCAATTAATCAATTTTTTTAAAAAGTGATTCTTCTTCTTCTTCTTGCGATCGCATCTTTGATGTTTACACCGTCAGACGAGTTCTCATGATGAATTTAAAAAAATGATTAATCGATTAATTAATCGTTAAAGGTCCCAGCACTGGTAATTATGATTTACTATATCCTACCCATCCATCCTTCAATATTTAATGTTGATATATACGGTCAGTTCATCAATAAATATGTCAACAGAAACACAAACAGACGGGCGCGAATAACATATCTACAAACATGAACTAAGACAGAAGATGTCTACAAACACGAACTAAGACAGAATATATCTACAAACGGAAACTAAGACAGAAGATGTGGACAAACACGAACTAAGACAGAAGATTTCTACAAACGGAAACTAAGACAGAAGATTTCTACAAACGGAAACTAAGAAGAAGATATCTACAAACGGAAACTAAGACAGAAGATATCTACAAACGGAAACTAAGACAGAAGATGTCTACAAACACGAACTAAGACAGAAGATATCTACAAACGGAAACTAAGACAGAAGATATCTACAAACGGAAACTAAGACAGAACGTATCCACAACCAGCAACTAAGACAGATGATGTCCTCTAGCACCAACTAAGACAGATGATGTCATCTAGCACCAACTAAGACAGATGATGTCATCTAGCACCAACTAAGACAGATGATGTCATCTAGCACCAACTAAGACAGATGATGTCATCTAGCACCAACTAAGACAAATGATGTCATCTAGCACTAACTAAAACAGATGATGTCATCTAGCACCAACTAAGACAGATGATGTCATCTAGCACCAACTAAGACAGATGATGTCATCTAGCACCAACTAAGACAGATGATATCATCTAGCACCAACTAAGACAGATGATGTCATCTAGCACCAACTAAAACAGATGATATCATCTAGCACCAACTAAGACAGATGATGTCATCTAGCACCAACTAAGACAGATGATGTCATCTAGCATCAACTAAAACAGATGATGTCATCTAGCATCAACTAAAACCGATGATGTCATCTAGCACCAACTAAGACAGATGATGTCATCTAGCACCAACTAAGACAGATGATGTCATCTAGCACCAACTAAGACAGATGATGTCATCTAGCACCAACTAAGACAGATGATGTCATCTAACACCAACTAAGACAGATGATGTCATCTAGCACCAACTAAGACCGATGATGTCATCTAGCACCAACTAAAACATGATATCATCTAGCACCAACTAAAACAGATGATATCATCTAGCACCAACTAAGACAGATGATGTCATCTAGCACCAACTAAGACAGATGATGTCATCTAGCACCAACTAAGACAGATGATGTCATCTAGCACCAACTAAGACAGATGATATCATCTAGCACCAACTAAGACAGATGATGTCATCTAGCACCAACTAAAACAGATGATATCATCTAGCACGAACTAAGACAGATGATGTCATCTAGCACCAACTAAGACAGATGATGTCATCTAGCACCAACTAAGACAGATGATATCATCTAGCACCAACTAAGACAGATGATGTCATCTAGCACCAACTAAGACAGATGATGTCATCTAGCACCAACTAAGACAGATGATGTCATCTAGCACCAACTAAGACAGATGATGTCATCTAGCACCAACTAAGACAGATGATATCATCTAGCACCAACTAAGACAGATGATGTCATCTAGCACCAACTAAGACAGATGATGTCATCTAGCACCAACTAAGACAGGTGATGTCATCTAGCACCAACTAAGACAGATGATGTCATCTAGCACCAACTAAGACAGATGATGTCATCTAGCACCAACTAAGACAGATGATATCATCTAGCACCAACTAAGACAGATGATATCATCTAGCACCAACTAAGACAGACGATGTCATCTAGCATCAACTAAAACAGACGATGTCATCTAGCATCAACTAAAACAGACGATGTCATCTAGCATCAACTAAAACAGATGATATCATCTAGCATCAACTAAAACAGATGATATCATCTAGCACCAACTAAAACAGATGATATCATCTAGCACCAACTAAGACAGATGATATCATCTAGCACCAACTAAGACAGATGATATCATCTAGCACCAACTAAGACAGATGATGTCATCTAGCATCAACTAAAACAGATGATGTCATCTAGCATCAACTAAAACAGATGATGTCATCTAGCATCAACTAAAACAGATGATATCATCTAGCACCAACTAAGACAGATGATATTATCTAGCACCAACTAAAACAGATGATGTCATCTAGCACCAACTAAAACAGATGATGTCATCTAGCATCAACTAAAACAGATGATATCATCTAGCACCAACTAAGACAGATGATATCATCTAGCACCAACTAAGACAGATGATGTCATCTAGCACCAACTAAAACAGATGATGTCATCTAGCACCAACTAAAACAGATGATATCATCTAGCACCAACTAAGACAGATGATATCATCTAGCACCAACTAAGACAGATGATGTCATCTAGCACCAACTAAAACAGATGATATCATCTAGCACCAACTAAGACAGATGATATCATCTAGCACCAACTAAGACAGATGATGTCATCTAGCATCAACTAAAACAGATGATGTCATCTAGCACCAACTAAGACAGATGATGTCATCTAGCATCAACTAAAACAGATGATGTCATCTAGCATCAACTAAAACAGATGATATCATCTAGCACCAACTAAGACAGATGATATCATCTAGCACCAACTAAGACAGATGATGTCATCTAGCACCAACTAAGACAGATGATGTCATCTAGCATCAACTAAAACAGATGATGTCATCTAGCATCAACTAAAACAGATGATGTCATCTAGCACCAACTAAAACAGATGATGTCATCTAGCATCAACTAAAACAGATGATATCATCTAGCACCAACTAAGACAGATGATATCATCTAGCACCAACTAAGACAGATGATGTCATCTAGCACCAACTAAAACAGATGTCATCTAGCATCAACTAAAACAGATGATATCATCTAGCACCAACTAAGACAGATGATATCATCTAGCACCAACTAAGACAGATGATATCATCTAGCACCAACTAAGACAGGTGATATCATCTAGCACCAACTAAGACAGATGATGTCATCTAGCACCAACTAAAACAGATGATATCATCTAGCACCAACTAAGACAGATGATATCATCTAGCACCAACTAAGACAGATGATGTCATCTAGCATCAACTAAAACAGATGATGTCGTCTAGCACCAACTAAGACAGATGATGTCATCTAGCACCAACTAAAACAGATGATGTCATCTAGCACCAACTAAGACAGATGATGTCATCTAGCACCAACTAAGACAGAAGGTGGAGTATTCCAAAAACAAAGAACTAATTAAATAACGATCGTAAAGCAGGTAAACATGAAATAGTGGAAGACTTGGAGAAAACAAAGGAAATAAAAATAATTCTAAAACACATTAGTAAACAAAGTGAAACAGACACAATGGAAAAAATAACATGCACTTACGCGGTGTCACCACTCGGGTCTCTAGAAAATGAAACACACTTTAATGTGCTTGTTTTATAAACTGTTTACGTTTAACGTAAGCTAACAAAACGATTTTTACATCCTCGTGCTAAAAACACATACAAGGACCAGATAGCTAACATGCTTGGATACTTACATTTCATATTCGCGCAAGTTAGACAGAATATCTCGGACAGAAATGTAAATAGATATCTACTCTCTAGACCAGTGGCTTCCAAACGGTGTGGCGCGCCACACTAGTATGGCGCGAGAGGATGGCAGGTGTGGCAGGAAGATTCAAAGACAATCAAGGATTAAGAGAGATTAAAAATAATTCATATGCCAAAAATAAATATGAAGATTTTTTTTTTTTTTTTACATATTATATAAAATGGGAAATATATGTACAGAATTTTCCAGACGTTTCCAGATTTTATTCAGTAATATAATTTATTTTATATCAAATACATTTTAATAATAATGAACAATAATTTTTCTTTGTGTAATTTATTCAAGAAAGCACTGCTAGGAGTTGATTTTTTTTTTTTAAGGTATTTCTTATCAATAAAAAGTTCGGTGTCGGCGGGAGCAAATTTTCATTCCGAAAGTGTGGCCTAGAGAAATAGAAGGTTTGGAATCACTGCTCTAGACATTTCGGCACAGAAATGTTGAAACGGGGCATTCATACGACACTAGATGACAACTCATAGAGAAACTCGCCGGCTAGAAGTGTTTTGGAATTTACATGTAATCGATTGCTCGGAACTGAAAGAAATATTTTGTTAAATTAATAAATAAATACAATCTGGCTTGTGTGTCGTGGTTGGATATTTCTATTTCTTGTTGTCGGCTGATTCCGGTTATTATTTATAATGTCTATCAGCACGGGTGTTTTGTTCAATTTCTCTTCTTCATTTTCCCTCTTCACTCCTTAGGGAGGATGGAACCACCATTATAGCTTGACACCTGGCAGCAAGCCTGTATTAAAGCACTCACACGTTCTTGTAACGATGGGTTACGTAGCAATTTATTTTTACATGATACACTTATTATATACTTTACAAATAATTACTGGATTCACTGAAACATTGCAAAAAATCACACATGATCGTGTTGTCTAATTTAACGGCCAAGCACGCCATACTGTCATTGATAAGATTATTATGTTACATTTTAATTTATTATTTTTTTGTTGTACTCAATATCCATGCGTCAGAGTTAATTCTCGATTTCAGTGATTCATTCGATATAAAAGTTACATATTTTTGTTTTGATTCTTTAATGTAAAATTTATTTTTTGTCCGCGTCTTACAAAGGTCACGGAAGACATCTAGATTTTTTAGTCAATGCATCATTTTATAGTTTCGAATTCTTTCAGTCCTATCTTTTATTTAAAGCGAAGTTAGTTTATCGGTTTTAGAGTTTTGTTTTTTTTTTCATTGTGAGATGACATCACATGTTATTATAGTGTCTACACTCAAGTGAATACAGCTGATCACAATGTTGTTGGGACAATTTAACGGATTGGTGTAATAGAAAGAAAAGAAAAAAAAGTACAACATAATTAAAATGGACAAAGGAATAAGAAGAATAAATCAGACACTGATTAATGACTCTGTAAGTTAGTTGTCTCTGAGGATAGTTTCCATGTTATAATGACTTGTGGAAGGATCATGTAAGACAAGGTCCTGTAGTGTTTCCGGAGGTGCGTGTGGAGATGCTAGTAAATCAAGGACGGTACTATCCTCGGCATATAATAACAGACAACAAATATAAGGTTATGCATAAAGCAGACAACATCATTATGTAAACAATATTACTACAGCGACTACCGCTGCAAGAGGACATGAATGTTTTGGTACAACCTCTGAGCAGCAGCTGCAGCGGTATCACCACTCCCTATAGAGCACAACAAAAGAAATAATTATGATATAGGACAAGAAACCTTCTTGAAGACGCATACACATATTTCCTCGCACTCCCACATATACATACATCTGCGCACGAAAATACACATACCTGGAAGCACATAAACACCTATGCACACTCACTACACACCCGCATGTGCACATTCACAAATGCACAGACGCTCGAATACGCACACCCAAGTACACACATTGCATCGATATTCGCATCTACACACATAGACAAGTACTCACACACCGCTATACTGCTACATACACACAACACACTTAAAATATTAAAATAAGAAAGCCACGACCAATGTTAAAGAGATTACTTCCAGACCCTGCCAATTACACTTGGTACCCCTTATCTGAGGTTTTATCAGCACCCATCAAGTGCGGTACTGAGACAAGAATATCGACCTTGACAGAGCTAAACTTGAAGCACCAAGTGCTGACAGGTCGTCTCAGGCTTCAGAAATTGTTATCATATATGAACGACATATTTCACGGATAAATCTGGCAGGACATATCTCAGGTAATATGTCGCAGGTACAAAACGCTTATCTCCTGTCATTGGCTTGGACTGTTCATGCCATTTCATGTAAATTCCTCAAACTCTAATCCGTGCTGACTGGCTAAAGTCAAGGGTTTTCGTTCAACAACGTCAGAATGACGTAATAAACCTATAATATTCCGTTGTGAAATATGATACAACTAGCAATAACCCGTCAACATTGACAGGTTATTAATTATAGTGTGTTGTCTCTGTTACATGTATTACAGACGGTACTATCACTACTGTGGTCATTCCATTCCAGCCGACCGTCGTTAGATATTTGTAGGGAAAATTATATGGATGTGTTAAATATGAAGACATGGAGTAACCTTACCTAAATGACATGTGGAGCAGTGATAACGACCTAATGGGCCGTAAATTTACTAAATAACTAACATTTCTTTTATGACAACATGTCTCGTAATTGGTCGTGCATCTTTTAAAATCTTGCCCTGGTCGACTTACTGCCTCTGAGAAGCCATGGTCGACTTACTGCATCTGAGAACAACGTTTGAAGTTTCACGAAACTCCAGTTCATGTACTGTTTATCAATTGTGTTGTTGGCTTCTTTCCATAATCAAACTGTTCATGCACACCTTCATTTGCGCACTTTTTTCTATTTTCGGGAGAGTACATATAAGGGGAAATAATACAATTATTGTCTAACATTCAACCACAGTTGCACCCACTTAGCTCTGGAAAATAGAAAAAGGTGTGCAAATGACGGTGTGCAAAATGTGACTGACCGACCAACCGACTGGCCGACTGAAGTACTTACGGTGGGAATTATGTATTGAATATGCAACAAGATATGAGAAAATACTCATAGCTTTGTTATCAATGTATGAAGAAAGGTACAAAAACAGAAATATATGGGAACAAATAAATATTAATAATAATGTTTTTTTATTGAACTTGCTATTGTGTTACGCGTTATTATTATGACTATTATTATTATTATTATTATTATTTTGGTCTTGCTACTTAAAATACAAATCATACCCTCCTCCAACCCCTACCCATACAGCAAGAACAGCAACTACAGAATGCAATCGCATAAGGGAAATCGAACAAGAAAATAAATGTCCCCTTCTACTACTCCGTCTTCAGGCGATCACAGTCTCATAACTCTTTAAAACAAACGTGGAAAGGCTGAAGGTTCTGTGGTTGATTGTGTCCATGATTGAGACAGGTAATTGGTGAAGTTTGTTGGGGAGGTAGGCGTTGCGGTGTTTTTTTAATTTAACGACGTCTCTCCCTACTATTTGTTATTTCCTTGGGAGCTGCCTTTCATAGTAATTTGTTTCTATGTATTAACCATTTTCCTTTGATTAACGCTTACAGCTGTCGTCCATCTACCCTCCTCTACATTTGCTTTAACCACATCTTCCTAAGCCACTTTTCTTCATTTTCTTTTTCATTTTCTCTTCATTTCCTTCTATCTTGTAATTCACTCTCCACCTTCAGTAACCTCATTTTGTCCGTCTCCATCTTTATCTGTTTATTCATCTTTCCCTCATTATGTCCATCCTCTCTCGTCTTACTCATCTTTTCTTCATCTTCAATTTACTCTTCCTTCCTCCATGTAAATCTTCCTTATCCTCTCTCTCTCTCTCTCTCTCCTCTCTCTCTCTCTCTCTCTCTCTCTGCTTGTATTATCTCTCACTTTTTTCTCTTATTATTTTTATCTTTCTACATCTTGATTTTCATCAGCCATCTCACTTGAATAAATAAAGACGGAAACCCGAGGCCTGTAAGCAGTAAGCAAATAATACACACATAAAGATAAGTTTCAGGCACTGGAAAGAAATAAAGAAGCATAAAACCAGACAACAGAAAAATAACAGCAGTGAGTGGCTTACTTGACAACTAACTCACACGTTCTCCACGAACTAACAGACTCAACCAATCACAGCTGGAATATCAGATTTGTTGAGTACTGATTACGTCCCTGACAACAACGATAATTTTGACAGCGAAAGCTGTGTACGATAATGGGGATTATACATCTAACACTTTGATAATTTCAGTTATTCAGAACCGTCTGAATACTAGTTCGTGTTAACAACGGACCAACAAACTTGAAATAACAAGCACACGCACACACGCACAAACACACATTCTATTGATCTCATTCCGAGGTAATCGAGTTCGCCCTAACTTGCGCAACGGAAACAACCAGAAATCACGTGTCCCCTCTGTCGCGACAATTGACAACTAGTTTCCGGCCTGCTTATGTAAAATTACCAGAATATGTTGAAAAATAACAGTCATATAACAATGGACCACTAGTATTAATGACTTTGATTTCCATTATAATAGATTCTAGGTTCACTTACTCTAACTTCTAATTTCGATAACGTCCTGTGAGACATTTTTAAAGTTTTATCTGGCTCAGTCTTACAGAACTGACTCAGTTTCTTGATAAGTTTTTTTTTTTTTTTTTTGTCCCTGATGCAGTCATTTTGGACAGTAATATCTTCAGTATGCACCTTTCAGAATGTTAATCTACAGCTTACTGATAACGCGTAGCATAGTTCGTTGAACGTCTCAAGCTTGCATACAGCATAATCTTTATTTTGATCAAGCCTTTTAAAGATTAGATTGGTTACAGTATTACGCAAACGCATATATCACATATGCAACATAATATTCGCATAGATATCGCACATATGCAACTTTGAATTCTTACATACACCACACATTCTTCTTCTTTAAATACCATGCCTGGTGACGTAGGAGATCATGTCCCTCCACAACTCTCTATCTCCAGTATAATTTATTAATTCTGTTATTGCCTTCTGTCCATCCTTTGATGTCGAACTGTCTATTGTTTTCTCCCGTTATGTCGTCCTCTGTCCCTCTGCCCTTCATGTGAGGGACATGATATAGTCTCTGCCCTTCATGTGAGGGACATGATATAGTCTCTGCCCTTCATGTGAGGACATTATCTTTTGCTACAAGAATAGTTTATTGATCCACTTAACACTGCTATTATATATAAAAAAAACAAAAGGTCAGAGATAGATTCTTTTATATTTAGACGGTAAACTTTCCGTAAATATTGTCTGGTAGTGAGGTCACATACATTTTATTACCATTAGTTTTGGTTTTCTTTTGTTTGGATTTAGTTTTTTCTGTATCAAATGTCGTAATTTGACGTTTTGCATGAGGCTGGTAACTGTCGTAATTTGACGTTTTGCATGAGGCTGGTAACTGTCGTAATTTGACGTTTTGCATGAGGCTGGTAACTGTCGTAATTTGACGTTTTGCATGAGGCTGGTAACTGTCGTAATTTGACGTTTTGCATGAGGCTGGTAACTGTCGTAATTTGACGTTTTGCATGAGGCTGGTAACTGTCGAAATTTGACGTTTTGCATGAGGCTGGTAACTGTCGTAATTTGACGTTTTGCATGAGGCTGGTAACCTCATCATGACAAACTAATTGCTGAAGAAACCACAGCTGCAAGAGCGCATGAACGCTTTGGTGCAGGTTTCCTGCAAGGAGGCCAGCTGTAGTGGTGGCTGTATACTTCGCAGGGAGCTTAAAGGGAAATGAACGATTAGCAGTAGTCTTTAGTAAATTTGATTGTGCGGACTAAGATTTAGTAACCAGCTGCTAAAGTACACGGAAAACAGTTTGCTGTTACAAAGTTCAGCTAATTAATTGTTTCCATTTTGAGACATTGAAGATAATGTCAATGGATGTAAGTGTACCCTTATGTCGCTGTATTATCCCTCATTCAAGTACGATGAGCCCACTCAGCCCAGAACTCGGAGCCACTCAGTCTAAAATCATGAAGCTATGAACTGCTCAATCTCCAGGGTTGTTTGTTCTACGTCATTTGTTCAAACAGTGTGTGTAAACAGACGCCACTGCGTGGAAATCATTGTATTACGTAACAATAAAGAAGCATACAAAAGGACAACACATTTCCAATTCTCATATCATTCCCAACGTCCTATAGAATAATTATTTCACCTCGCAGTTCATCATGAAATACAAAAACACTAAACTATTCATATTTTAACCTTTTGATAGCATTACAAGGTAGTCCTTATTCGGGAATCGCCACGGGAAGAAGGGCAGAGGGACAGAAAAACATTTGCGAAAGTTAACTGGATATAGAAATGTAAGGGAAAAGGAAGTCATTGAAACACATTGAGCTAATGGCACTGGTCATGATGACCTGGCATCAGTTCGTTGATGACATTTGCTCCTTGTGGAGCTAAAGGATGATGATGATGAATATCATCTTTTTATCTATAACAAAATCATCATTAAATGTTGACAACAACAACAAATATTAGATTTGTACGTACTATAGTATTTATTAATAATGGCGTGTGCACGACAACTGTAATCGTTTGTAGCAGCAAAGTTCAAAACTTAAACAACAGATTGAAAATATTTGACCTGCGTCAGTTTGTTGAATTCTCTGTTCACCTAGGATTATAGTTGCATGAACTTAAGCTCGTGATGGAGAACATTATTGCAACAACAACAGGTGTATAAACAAGTCGAGAATAACAGCATTAGAAGGACATACATTTAGATCAATAAATGGGAAGAAAAATGACATCCAAACACTGCAGAGAATACACTCCATGCGACAACCCGGTCGTGTTCACATGGAATAGCCCAGTCTACCATGCTAGCCGCTGTTCTCAAATAGGAACTATAGGACATCAAACTTCGATCAATGCATTAGTACGTCACACAGCTCAGGTGTTACTGAATTCTAGCTCCTGCCTGAACTAAACGGTTGACCACTGCCGCTTAATGTCTGGTGACGACGTCAGAGTATGGATAGATCGGATGTACAACATCTTCGATACAGTATACTGGGCCATACAAAATACGCACGCAACATATTCGCTGTACTGTACCGGACAACGTGTCCATACAACAAATCCGTTATACTCTACCAGAATATACATCCATACAACAGATCTAATATACAGCACCGTACGACATAGCCATGCAACAGATCCGCTATATTGTACTGGACAACATACCAAGGCAAAGAGTTTTATTAGAATCAGATACAGAAACAAATCGTAGCCACATTACTGCTTTATTTTATCTCCACTTTTGGCCAAAACTGACATGAAGTCATAAATTGACATCTTATTGCTTAATCTATCATCCTACACATAATCTTATTGGATCATCAAGAAATATTGCATTTTAATATGCTATCTTCTTGTTTTCAACCAGTAACCCAAAAACTTTGCACGCGTTTTTTCTCGTGGGATACAGAGCATCCAGGTCACACACAAAATGATACATATTACCAGCTCAGCAAAAGAGTAGTGGTAATTTTCAGACTCCGCACGGGCCACAACAGATTGAGATAACATCTATTCAAAAAGTTAAAGATAGGAACTACCGATGAGTGTAACTGTGGCACTGGTAAAATGACTGCTGAATATCTGCTTCAAAGGTGCCCAACATATGAGGAACAGAGAAAGCACATGTGACCATCACCTGTACCATTCCTAGAAAAACTATACGTACAAATAGTCTCAAGCTGTCCACTGCTTTCTTTGAAAATATTCAAATAGGCGTCTGAGAGTGTGCGAGCAAGAAGTATCGGACAACATATGCATTAAACAGATATGCCATACTGTACAATGCAATATGTACACAACATGTCTGCTATACAGCACCGTAAAACATACCCAGACAAAAAATATGCTATACAGTACCATACAATACGTTATACAATACACTGATTCGAGCCACACGTGAGCAAAAAGTTAACCTCTCTAAAACTCTCTCTCTATCTATCTATCTCTATCTCTCTCTCTCTCTCTCTCTCTCTCTCTCTCTCTCTCTCTCTCTCTCTCTCTCTCTCTCTCTCTCTCTCTCTCTCGTGCACTGATGTAAACTGCATTTTTATTTCAAGATACAATTTTACGAGCAAGACATGCAGGATAATTATACAATATAAGAAACGTCTGACCATCAATAAAATCTAGGGATCTGTGAGCATGAAACAATGTTCGCTATCAATTACCAATATCTGCTATCTCTTTCACTGAAAACAAATTCGAACAGATGGCTTTCATTTATATTTTTTGTTTTCTACTTGTATCGCTAGCGATCTCTTTCTCTTTACCCTAAACAATTTTCCACTGTTATTGATCTCTCAAAATGTTAATACAATGCAAAAAATGATCAAGATATGCACAGCAGTTTATACTGTCAAAGAAAACTTCAGCAAAATATATCTCAAACTGACATGTTTACTTTATGCATTATTTTCCCGTTAATATGAGTTTCGCAGCAGCACCATGTTTCATCTGTCAACATACTATTGTGTTTATTCATACAATTTGATTTTTCAAATTGTCATGTTTTTATCTGCCCTAAAGAACCATAAAAAGACCGAATTATATTTAGCCTGTCAGCGTCATACATGGAAACCAGCAATAACTTGAGCTAAGTGGCAAAGAAGATATACAAGGACCTTGAGCGGATGGATTGCTTGGTATTTGGGCCCGTACCCCATCGAGAAATGAAAAGTATTGACGATAACTGATGATTAGTATGAAGTGATTTGAGAACTCCGAGTGCACATCGCAAACACTAAATACACATTATGTCTATCAACTAAACAACACATTAATCACAAAAGATTTCTTGTCTATTCGATTACGCATAATAATATTGCTACTCCTCGCGAAACTTACACACATGTACAAGGCCAAGGTCTAGCATCTAGCGATAAGTATATCTATTCTCCAGTAATTCACTTTAACATGCAGCACAATGACAGACAACATATACCTGGTTGTGAGTCGTAGAGACCTTATACCTCGTTGTGAGTCGTAGACACCTTATACCTCGTTGTGAGTCGTAGAGACCTTATACCTGGTTGTGAGTCGTAGACACCTTATACCTCGTTGTGAGTCGTAGACACCTTATACCTCGTTGTGAGTCGTAGAGAACTTATACCTCGTTGTGAGTCGTAGAGAACTTATACCTCGTTGTGAGTCGTAGACACCTTATACCTCGTTGTGAGTCGTAGACACCTTATACCTCGTTGTGAGTCGTAGAGACCTTATACCTCGTTGTGAGTAGTACAGACCTAACTTCCGATGTCAGAGTGGCAGAGCAAATACGTATGTGATGATAAAGCTGCACCCTGGTACCATTTTATGACTCACATCTCTTAATGCATTATTAAATCTACTTTTTAAAGATAAGCCGGATCTCGTACACACACAGTAGACAACACGCTATACATATGTAAATAAAAGATGCCACTTGTACGCACGGCACGCACATACCCACACAGACGCTCATTACATACATACATGTGTACATATAAAAACATTCATACTGACATACATTATTCTCACTACATGCTTACAAGCGTGTATGTATATACAAACATACATATACAACTACAGACAAATAAAACTACGTACATACACACATTACGTACAGTCTTCTCATATCCTACAGACGAAGAGAACAAGTTGGTAATCTTCAGACTCCTCACTGGCCACAACAGATTGAGATACCATCTATTCAACAAGCTAAAGATAGCAACTACTGATCAGTGTAACTGTGGCACTGATAAAATGACTGCTGAACATCTGCTTCAAAGTTGCCCAACATATGCAGAACAGAGAAAGTGCAGATGGACAGACAGACATCTCATAATCTTTATGCTCCATAAAATATGTTTATATATACTGATATGATATAATAAAATACTACATAGCAGAAAGGAATATATACATACATCTGCTTCTTCTTTGATCCTTAGCCGCAGACTGTCAAAGCAGTCAGTGGTCATCACGCCTGGTGGCGTCTTGTAGGGCAGCTACAAATTGCTTCCACTTTGTTCGGTCGGCGGCCATCCTTAGTACAGTGCCCCAAATCTGGTTCATTATTTGCATCTCAGCCTCCACAGTTCTCCGCCAAGTTGTTTTTGGTCGGCCGTTCTACATACATACATATAGTGGATATAATAACAGAGACCTAACACCTTAAACAGAAGCAATATTCATACAAAAATCAGAAGAGAAATTCGGACGAGCCATATTGATTTATCCCTTAATTGTGTCACGACACAACTTGCTCAGGGACTTCAACAGAGATTTCAAAATTTTCCCGTGACATAAGTTGCACCGAAACGAAGAACAAAAAAATAAAAAGTAGAATAAATTGACGTAGCGTGTTTGTAGGGAAGTTGTTTGAACTATTGGATTAAAGAGCACAATCTGTCATTAGACATAACGTCAACATGCCAGCTTATTTATTATGAGTCACTCGGTCATTCCTACTGTTTCTGTAGCTTCAGAAGTCAGCATGAGAAACAGAAAACAAAAAACAAAAGACAACAACAGTTTCCCAGAGCGTGCGCTGTGGAAATGTCGCTTGTTAATTTGTGTGTGTGAGTGTGTGTGTGGGGGTGTTAAGTTTCATTATTGCAAAATCTTTACAAAGATTAAGTTGCACACACAAAGCGTATATTTCTTCTTCTTCTGCTCATTCTCTTTTTTCACGAGCCTCTTCTTCTTCCATTTCTTCTCTTTCTCTTTCCTTTTCTCACCCTCGTCCTGCTTTTTCTGTTTCTTTCACATCGTGTCTGTGAGTTGTATTTTCCTTCATTCTGTTTCTTTGTCAGTCATACAACTTGTCTATGATTTGTACTTTCCTTCATACTTTTTCTTTGTCTGCATGACAACTTGACTGTGACTTGTACTTTCCTTCATTCTGTTACTTTGCCTGTCTGACAACTTGTCTGTGACTTGTACTTTCCTTCATTCTGTTTATTTGTCTGTCTGACAACGTGTCACAGACTCCATTCTGTTTCTTTGTCTGTCTGACAACTTGTCTGTGACTTGTACTTTCCTTCATTCTGCTTCTTTGTCTGCATGCCAACTTGTCACAGACTCCATTCTGTTCCTTTGTCTGTCTAACAACGTCTCTGTGGCTTGTACTTACCTTCATTCTGTTTCTTTGTCTGTCTGACTTGTCACAGACGTCATTCTGTTTCTCAGTCTGCCTAACATCTCGTCTTTTCATCTTTCTTTCTTTTTTGTCAGCTTTTCTTTTGTTTTCTGCCCCTCCTTCTTTTGTTTTCTCCTCCTCCTTCGTCCCCTGCACTTCTTCCAAATTTGTTATGCTCCTCCTTCTTCTACTGCCCCCTCCTGCCTCTTCTTGTTGTGTCCCTCTTTCTTCTTGCACTATCTCGTCGATGCGTGCTGCACTGTCTTTCTGCTCCCCTTATTTAAGAGACACCAAGTGGTTCATATTCAGAAGAATCGATCACGCTTCTCCCAGAGGATCGATATCCCCTTCGCTGCCTTTTTTTCCACATTTCATTTCTTTTCCCAGTTTTTATATATAGCCTGTATATATTTTTTTTTCGAATTCTAACTCTCCTACCAATTTCCTGTTTTAAAATAACGATGTCTGTATTACATCCATTGTATTTTTTTTTAACCAAGTGTTTCAAGCTAAGGCATTTCCAGAGTTGTTTTACTCAGTGATACTCTAGAATAATAATTATAATATATATATATATATATATATATATATATATATATATATATATATATATATATATATATATATATATATATATATATATATATATATATATATATATATATATATACATACACACACATACACGAAAAGATGAAGCGTGAAGAGGTTTAGACAATAAACGTAGTGGCTTTACAAGGATGGACAGACAAACAGGATCTTACAGAACTAGGGGACCACACAGGAGAAACGGCGTCATAGATGAAAGGGAAACATCACATCTCTTTATTGGCACAACATAACATTGCCAGAATATGATGTGAGTCAACTGCTACAATAATGATCAAGCTTGAACTCAGGCGAAACTCTCATCATGCCACATGGCACCAATACTCACAGCTCACAACTTCGAGTGTGGAGTCAAAAGCACAAGTGCTAACTACGTCAAGTGAATACTCACAAAGTGCAAGAAAACTTATAGAGATCGCCTCTTAGCTAGAGGGGAAATCACACACTCTATGCAGAGCACCACACCACAAAACTAAATGGCAAAAATCTCTGTCCCGTGGCCATGAGGTATGGTGAAAAACACCGGCTTCGAAAAATACGACGCGCACACCCGCGGTCGGCTTTCAAGAAAATAATCATCAATGTGGAATTAATGACGAGAACCAACGAAGTCTAGTGGAACAAGAGGCGAGAAGAAGACGCTGGTGATGGATAGGTGTCACATATATATGTAAATAGTGCAGCAGTGTCCCGTCCACCTTGCTTCCCCATCTTAGGTTTATAATCTTTGCGACACAAAAACATGCAATTCGCGGACGAAATTCACGCACTGTAGACTCACCTATTTAGCCACGCTTATTTTTTTTGTTCTGCTTTCATGCGCTGATGAACGTCTACCTAGATTAAAAACTGTCACTCATTCAGGTGAGCGTAGAACGCTTGTCTAACAGAAGTTCTCACGCCAGCAGGGCTGTCATTATTACGATGACTGGCAGATTGCACGTGCCCAAAACACGTGGAAGGTAAACAGCTTTGAAGTTCTCTACAAGGGGAAGCAAATCCTGTGATGTTGCACATACAGGGAGACAATCGCTGATATCAGAAGCTTTTGTTGTCGATTGGCAACGTCAAACAGGGGGACCGGAGAATTCTTTATCGCGGGAACGTAGCTTCTTGATTTTCCCTAATGTGGACGAAGGCGCGATTTCTCGCACACGTTAGTGAAATAACAGCTTTTCCGTATATATACTCCGTCCTTCCAAAGTCAGTTTATCTAGTCGCTTCAGAATTTTTGGAAATATCTAGCTCGCCATTCTAGAGCCATTGTAACAAGTTGATTATTAGATTCCGTGGAGATTGCTTCATTTTTCTTATTTGCGGTAATATATTAGCATTTAGGTGATATAATGTGTTAAGTTCCTCATTATAATTCACTGGAATTTTTCTAAGTGCTAAGACTGGCGTACTAAATAACATATAGCTAACTTTTCCAGCTGTAATGTAAAATTTAATCAATCGCGATCACCCAGAAAGAGATGTTTTAATTGACTGATAAATGCACTAGGCGACTGACTATTGACGGAATATAAATTTACTTCTAATTCATTACGTGTAATTTTGTAAGTGACTAGTGTAATATCATGTTGCGAAACAAATAGCTAGTAATGACAAGCGATATTTGTAAAGTAGTCATAATTAAATTATCACTGATATTGTGCGCTGAGAGTTTACCGGGGGCGGGAAGGGGAAAAGGCACATACCTTAAAACCAACCTGTAACAGGTGAACGAAGCGTTATAAGACAGGCTAAGACCTGTGTGCTTTTAATTTAATTAAATGACAGAGTGGATAAGAGATCTTACCTTGCGCGTGATAGAATAGGATATTGATATTGTGATTAAATGTTTTGTTTTCTCCTAAATTTAGTACTGATCACAAGCCAGCCTGCCAGCGGTCTGGGTCTGTCTAAATACAACCAGTAACAATTCTTAGTCTTTATCGGGTCTTCGATGTTGACCTGTGCGGACCTCTTGCTTCATCCAGAGAGAGAGAGTCCTAACGTAGAGACAATAAGAATTAATTATAACTGGAGACACCAAATATCCAGATTTTTTCCATTCAATTATATCAGCCCGCTGTGGCAAAATATCTATACATAACATTGTTCCCGACTACTGACCAGTGTGTTGTCAAGTGGATTTATCCAGAAAGATTTACCCACCAGACATTTTCCTTTAACTATTGGAAGTACTGACTACTGTCCACTGTGAACACTAGATCGTGGTAATTATTTTGCTACCTGAACTATCTGACGTGACATTATCATATCCAATAATCACCACCAAAGTAAGCGTTTCCCCATTAGGAGGATTAATTATTCGTGGAGGAACTGGGGCTCACTTCGGCGAAGCACAACACTGGATTTTGGTACATGTACCCTGATGATTATGTTCAAGATATTGTTAAACAACTAGAAGGTAAGCGAGATTAAATGTGGCCACAGATTGACAGAGTTTGAGAAAAGAGGAGTGAAGATTTTCTTCTATTTGTATAATCAGTGTACCCATTTCTTGTTTTGTTCGCTAATACTGTTATTTTTATATTAATTAAGAAATCTGTTCTTTAGAGTTATCGTCTATTTCTATACCCTAGCGCTAATCTTTGACCTTTTGGGGGTTATAGACTTCTTGCGGGATCTTGTCTCAACAGAGAAGATTGCACTTACGAGTTTATTTTCCAAATTCTGTAACCTATGAATTTTATTGATATATATGTTTGATATTGTGAGTGGTTTATGTGATAATAAACTAAACAAAACTTAATTACTTGCGTTGGTCAGCTAAGCCCATATCCATACTCCATTTACAATAGTTTCACGTTTGTGTGTCCTGTTGTCACATAACTGTGTGTGTGTGTATAGTTAAACATAGATGTTAAATGTATAGAGAGTAGAATTGTCTGATAACAAATTACAGTCGCAAAGATAAGCTAGACTAGAGTATCTTCTCAATCCAGTGACAGATTCTACCCTTTAAACTATTCACTCGTGAAATCTATTTCTTATACCTTATTTCTCACTGCGTTACCACCTTTTACAGTTCTATTCAGACGGGACCAAATCTATCTTAAATACCTATCCAAATTTACGACAATAGGACACACACTGAGGAAACCTATTGAAGGCATTACAAGACAGTCCTTTTTTTCTGGAATCCCCAGCGTAAGAGAGATAGAAGCAGACTAAAGAACACGTAGAAGAAAAGCGAAGACAGACATGGCACGGAGAAAAAAGACATGGATAGACCTTGAGCTGATGGCACGGGACAGGAAGATTTGACTTAAGTTTATTGAAGTCCTATGCTCATAGGAAGCTGATAGGTGATGATGATGATGATGATGATGATGATGATGATGATGATGATGATGATGATGATGATGATGATGATGATATAAAGGGGAGCATTACAACTTACAGATACTACTGATCGACTTCGCGTAATAGCACTTTCTGTATCATAAATTGTAATAAACTTTTTCTGATGTACTTTTTGAAAATAGAGTATCATTTCAATCTAATAGTAAAACAACTTTTAGATCTTTCTTCTTCTTCTTTTTCAAGTATCATGCCTAGTGGCGTAGGAGATCATGTCTCTCTACAACTTCCTATCTCTATTAGAATTTATCAATTCTGCTGTTGACCTCTCTCCATGCCACGATGTCAAACTGTCCAGTATTTGCTCTCTTTGTCTTCCTTTTTCTCTTTTTCCTCCAATCTTACCTGTTGTTACGATATATTCCAGCTTTCCTCTTCTCATACGTGCCCAAAAGATCTTTACTGTATATAATAATATGTTAATCAATGACAATTTATATATTTATTTCCCATGACATTATAGTCTCTGTCATAAACGGCCATGCATGATGGCTGTCTTATTGACATGCAAACTGAAAATATATATCTTTGCTCTAAGAAAACTCAAATATTCTTACTTTCAAGAAATGGGTTGTCCGTCATTAAAACAATTTCTACCTCAGCACATTGGTCTTAATGTCTTATACTCGTCATAGGTCAATGCATACAAGAAGCTTATTCATCAGGTTAGAAGGAAGTAATCCACTTTCCTGTGGACGTGTTATGAGAAGATGTAAGCTGAAGTGTATAGTGACAACAGGAAGGATAGAAGGAAACAGAGATACATGCTGACAAAGTTTCTGGACAGTTTGAGACCATGGGATGGACAGAATTGATCAATAATAATGGAGACTGGAAGTTATGGAGAGACATGATCACCTGTGCCAACAGCCATGGCACTTGAAGAAGAAGACTCCAACACTGCACATGTAATGTTTCGTTCCTTGTCAGCTCCTTATGGGCTTTGCAACAACCACTTAAACTGATCTCCCTTGCAACAACCACTTCAACTGATCCCCATTTGCAGAAAGTCTCCACCAAAGCATTTATGTGATCTTCCAGCGATTGTTTCTGTATCAGTTGTTTAACATGATGAGGTCGCCAAGCTCACGCGCTGCACAGATAATAATTTCTCCATAAAGGGTTCATGAATGCAACAGACAATCATGCACTAAAGCGATCTCGCTGGCACCGATCTGTCAGTGTCAGATTACCACATCTCGTGTCAATGACAGGGATTCCCCAGCCATAGACGACCTCCAATAAATCAATTATTTCGTGATCTTTCCTTTTAGCACTCACCCTAACGACAGACTAGTCTGGGTCAGCTCTCAAAATTTCGGGTCATTTCCTAAAAGTCTTCATTTACTGGCTGAGACTTTTTTTGTCACTTTACGTCTTCCCCCAGTTCACACTTTCTCCTGTTAATCTCTCGAGATTGTTCATCTCTCTCTCTCTCTCTCTCTCTCTCTCTCTCTCTCTCTCTCTCTCTCTCTCTCTCTCTCTCTCTCTCTCTCTCTCTCTCTCTCTCTCTCTCTCTCTCTCTCTCTCTCTCTCTCTCTCTCTCTCTCTCTCTCTCGATTATAATTGGATACAGTAAATGTATGCTAATATATGACCTCTATAATATTGCAAGCCTTTAAATTAGTGCTTAATGTATCATGTGGGAATGAAAGGATATAGTATACAAGATAAGGGAGAGTAAACCTATCTTGTGGGAATGAAAGGATATAGTATACAAGATAAGGGAGAGTAAACCTAACATGTGGGAATGAAAGGATATACTGTAGTATACAAGATAAGGGAGAATAAACCTAACATGTGGGAATGAAAGGATATAGTATACAAGATAAGGGAGAGTACACCTATCATGTGGGAATGAAAGGATATACTGTAGTATACAAGATAAGGGAGAGTAAACCTATCATGTGGGAATGAAAGGATATAGTAAACAAGATAAGGGAGAGTAAACCTAACATGTGAGAATGAAAGGATATAGTATACAAGATAAGGGAGAGTAAACCTAACATGTGGGAATGAAAGGATATAGTATACAAGATAAGGGAGAGTAAACCCATCATGTGGGAATGAAAGGATATAGTATACTAGATAAGGGAGAGTAAACCTATCATGTGGGAATGAAAGGATATAGTATACAAGATAAGGGAGAGTAAACCTATCTTGTGGGAATGAAAGGATATAGTATACAAGATAAGGGAGAGTAAACCTAACATGTGGGAATGAAAGGATATACTGTAGTATACAAGATAAGGGAGAGTAAACCTAACATGTGGGAATGAAAGGATATAGTATACAAGATAAAGGAGAGTAAACCTATCATGTGGGAATGAAAGGATATAGTATACAAGATAAGGGAGAGTAAACCTATCATGTGGGAATGAAAGGATATAGTATACAAGATAAGGGAGAGTAAACCTAACATGTGGGAATGAAAGGATATAGTATACAAGATAAGGGAGAGTAAACCTAACATGTGGGAATGAAAGGATATAGTATACAAAATAAGGGAGAGTAAACCTATCATGTGGGAATGAAAGGATATAGTATACAAGATAAGGGAGAGTAAACCTATCTTGTGGGAATGAAAGTATATAGTACAAGATAAGGGAGAGTAAACCTATCATGTGGGAATGAAAGGATATAGTATACAAGATAAGGGAGAGTAAACCTAACATGTGGGAATGAAAGGATATAATATACAAGATAAGGGAGAGTAAACCTAACATGTGGGAATGAAAGGATATAGTATACAAGATAAGGGAGAGTAAACCTAACATGTGGGAAAGAAAGGATATAGTATACAAGATAAGGGAGAGTAAACCTATCATGTGGGAATGAAAGGATATAGTATACAAGATAAGGGAGAGTAAACCTATCATGTGGGAATGAAAGGATATAGTATACAAGATAAGGGAGAGTAAACCTATCATGTGGGAATGAAAGGATATAGTATACAAGATAAGGGAGAGTAAACCTATCATGTGGGAATGAAAGGATATAGTATACAAGATAAGGGAGAGTAAACCTATCTTCCTATCGAAGATAACAGTATGGCCTTCTCCTTCATAGAATGCAATAAATTCCATTACTTTTCTTCATTCCATCTGTTTACAATTAATATAAATCCATGTTACCGTTTACACAAAATTTCCTTCTGCCTGTTACTCCATTTGCAAATCTGCGCGACACAAACGCAAGAGTGTGCGGGGTTTTGATTGGACGATATTTTACTATACGATGAATGTTAGGCACGTGTTTCATCATGCTACAGATAGATAGACTAGTAAGTAGGTTGGATGAGGGTTGGTTGGTGTATAGGTCGGTTTGTAGGCATGTAACCGTTGCTAGCTAGAGAAAAAGATTAAAAGAGAGACTGACACACAGACAGATGGATAGACAGGTGTTCTAAGAAAAAGGACAAAAAGCCTTATCAATCACTGAGAGAGATAGAGAGAGAGAGAGAGAGAGGGAGAGAGAGAAAGAAAGAAAGAGAGCGAGAGAACGAACGAATGAACGAACTTTATCTTCAAAGGGTTAAGAATTGGGCGCGCAGGCCAGTCTAACATTCTGCCCTTTCACTCTCCCTTAACTTGTATACTATCTATCTATCTATCTATCTATCTATCTATCTATCTATCTATCTATCTATCTATCTATCTATCTATCTATCTATCTATCTATCTATCTATCTATCTATCTATCTGTCATTCTGTCTATCTATCTATATGTCTGTTTGTTGTATCTGTATGTCAGTATCTCTGCCTGTCTGTCTGTGCCTTGCTATATTGCGGCATGTCTGTCTGTTTATGCTGTTTATGCTGCCTGTCTGTCTATCTTTGCCTGCCTGCCTGTTTGTCTGTCTTTGTCTGTCTGTCTGTCTGTCTGTCTGTCTGTGCCTGCCTGTCTGCCTGCCTGACCATCCATCCGTTCGTCTGTCTGTATACCTGTCTGTCCGTCCGCCCGTCTCCCTATCTTTCTGTCTTTTTGACTGCCGGTGTATCAAGGTCCGGTGTGGACCTATAAAAATTTCTTAGCACCAATGTAGGCAAAGCTGGAGTAACAAACAGTTGCATGAAACTAACAAGACAAAAACCAAGATGGGCTTTATGGAAATCATAAATAGGCGCTCGCACAGAGTAGAGTTATTAAAATGTTTTAAGAGATTCTTCCATCTGGAATTGATGGAAAAAGTCGGACAATTACTATTGTAACGAGAGGTGGGGGACAAGCCGCTGACGTTGTATAGGATATTTAATGAGCTTAACTGTCAATAGCACCACAAGGCAGGTCTGTTCTGGAATCCCTGAAGTAAGAGAAATATAGTGATACCCAAAAACATATAGTGATTTGAACTGGAGACAGAACTTGATAGTACTATTGATTTTCTTAACGTATATTTCTTAGACGTTATATATATATATATATATATATATATATATATATATATATATATATATATATATATATATATATATATATATATATATATATATAATGTGTGTGTGTGTGAGAGAGAGAACTGTATCCCTTCACATTGCATAATAATTCGAACACACATCTGTCAAATGGCTTGACCTCATGGCTAATGAACCGGTCCTTCAGGTTCAGGGGTTGGTCTTGGGTCATGAATACAAAATTTACAAAATAATATTTTACACACATTTTAACTGTGAGAGCAACCAAACGTTCTGGAAGACTCCTCACAAGTACTGAGATCGGATGCTCAGCCTTCTCAAGTAAGGGCGAAAAATAGGAAGTCTCGTGTGCAAGATGCAGGCTGTAGACTAATCTTCAATTGAACAAGGCAAAATCTGGAATAGCTACATGCAGTGAATGAAGGCTGAGTAAAACTGAGAACCAGCACAAGCGGCCAAGAAAATAGATGCTACAGTATACAACTTTAGGGACTAGCTCAGATCATATGAAATGGAGTATGACACACCACGCTGAGAATACTGCAGAAAGCAATCTTTTCAAAACAAGAAGACGAAGAACAGGCATACACCGATTGGATAGCCAATATTTTGTCAGCAGAAATAATTTTTAAAAGGCAGATAGAATATGCAGCAATATCACTCTGAACAATATGCACCAATATCACTCTGAATTACAACAACAAAAGTCCATGCAAAAAGAAGAAGAATGGAGAATCGAATTACGCACTGCTCTTATTTTTTTTTTTTTTTTCGTGCGCCCGCTAATACTCGAGGCAAAATCTCAGGTTATTATTAATGTCTAACCTGACATTGATTTTACGTGAGTATCCCTTTATTTCTTGTACAGAGACAGGTGTCCCTCGCCATTCAGGCAGATACTCGCCGATTTCGGAGGTACCCATTAGAGCTGGGTCGGCTCAAGAGCCGCCAATCCCTGGTCGACGACACTCCTTCAAATGTCATCGCCAGGTCTCGAGTTAATCCAGTCCAAATCTCGGTCGACGAAAAATCCTCAAATGCCGTCGCCCGGGTTTGATCCTGAATCACCCGGTCGCCAGAGCGGTGTTGTAACCACTACGGTAGCGCGGCTCCCACTGCTCTTATGAACTCTACAATAAAAGTCAACGCTTTCAGAGAGGCAGCGGAAAGAGTAATAAATCACAAATAGAACACACAAACATAATAAACAACGGCGCTGGCAATACATCACACGGGATCCGAAACATAGATCTGAAGCACCTAGGAATCTCACAGTGAAAACCAACGATAACCACCTGCACGAAAGCTCCATTAACCGTTTCAGAACCTCAAGTGAAGCGGTTCTAGTTAAAGGAACAAACAGCTTAAAAGAATGGCTCAGAGGTCCGGCTGTTATTCGTATAACGTAATATTGTCCGGTTTGGTCTAACCTAGTCCGGGTTTGAGGTCCCGAAATTATTCTATACCACTGAAATGAAACTGCATATTTTAGGCAATTTTACTTGATTTATGCATAATTTCATGTAAATGATGAAAGATTTACTGACTTTTAAACTAATGCATGAATTTTACATTACAGCCTAAGCATTCTGAAATATACGTATGCATTAATATGTAATTATTTACGTATTTCCTACATCTGCACAAGAAAATTGAATGGTAACAAATGTTTTCCTAGCAGAATACATTTTTTACTTCGCGGCCGTAACCCATCCTTTTTTCCATTTTCCCCGTCGTTTTCGACAGCCAACGTACTAATGTTGGGCTGATGTAAGATCCTATGGTAGGTAGTCCTATATAAGATACTGCCGTAGGGGAAGTGAAGTGTTAGAGACTTCACTATACTAGGTCCAGCATCGAGATGTATGGTGACCAGTTCCCTCCCTCGCTGCCTTTTCCTTCCCTAACTCAAGTGCAAAGTCGGGTACCCATTTACAGCTGGGTATACTGAAGCGTGTCGATACCATGAATCCGAACATGGCGCCATTACCGCGAGAGACCAGCGCTCTAACCACTCTTGTCAATCGGACGCTCGTAAGATCCTATACTACTGTGAAATCTTGCGTTTCTGTTAACACTTAATGTTGCTTCTTTTTTCTTGCTCACAAGAAACTGAAGCAGGAAGATGGAATGTAGGAAGATGTAAACAATATATGATGCCAAAGGGAAGGGTAAGATAGAAAAACAGAACTTCAGAGTGGCGAAAGCAACAAACCAAAACAATACATAGGATAACAATATGGCAGAATATAATAAAAACACAAGATTGTAGGATACGATAACTATGAGAAAACGCGGTAACGCAGCAACGAATTTAACAGCGTAGATGAAAATGATTAAAATAGACAAATAAAAACGCTGCCAGGTAATTTAAAATGAGTACGTTACCTATGGCATTTTGAGTATCCTGTTGTTGTGAGTGACTAGAGAACTTATTACGGTATGGCCAACCTTAACTATAAACATAAAAATTCCTGCGACTTGGCGCAGTAAGGGCCAGCATGCCGTGCGTGTTTCTGTGAGAATTTCACCGCAGGATGTCTTCATAAACACGTACAACCGTACATATGTAATGCACGTTACATGCACATGTGTGCTGGATGAGTAACTAAGTTTGTGTGGCTACTAACGCGGGTGTGCAGGAATGCACGACTGTAGCTATGCAAGGTGTACTGTATCTGTTGTTGTTACTGTCATTGTTGTTGTTTACCTCAGTGCGTCTGTTGTTGTTACTGTCGTTGTTGTTTACCTCAGTGCGTCTGTTTATTTTATTTCATCATCATCATTTCCCTGTTTTCTCCCTGTGGAGTATGACGCCTCAAACGCAGCTGATTACCCCCCCCCCCCCATCCCAACCCACCCACCTTTATTTTGCAGAAAGCATGTACCAAAACACTCATATGCTGTTGTAGCTGTGGTTTTATTTCACTTCTCTGGAGAGAAATGCTAGAGTTATGAACAGCAGCCAAGTCAGGATGGTCTACAGGTGCAAAGGTCACGTGTTGTCTTGTCGACAACAAAGCTTAAAGATGAGTACAAGTGTCGGCACATCTCTCTACCACTGCATGACATTTTTTTTTCTGCACGCTGAGAAAGGTGGAAGGGGGGGGGGGGGGGGGGGAGGGGGGAGGGGGTGTAGATCAGATCGACAGGGATTATAAGAAAACGTTTACGCGTGCACAGAATCAACAAATGTTCTTAGCGCGGTGGAGATGGTGAAGATAACAAAGGATTGAACGAGTGGAGTAATATATCCCGAGAAGGCACAAATTAACCCTGAGAAAAGAAGATGGACGAAAAGAAGCGCAAGGTTTGCGGGTCGATAATAGAAGATGTGAAAGAGAAAATATTAAAGATTACAGTCACACTGAAAAAACACGAAGACAGGGCGCAATATAATAAACGAGTAGGCCCCAGAAGAAAATGCGTCCATAAGGAATACATGAAGGGCGGGTATAAGGAACAAATGAAGGGCGGTATAAGGAATAAGGAACAAATGAAGGGCGGGTATAAGGAACAAATGGTGGGTGGGTATATGGAACATATGAAGGACGGGAATAAGGAACAAATGAAGGACGGGCATAAGGAACACATGGCGAGGGCTTAAAGAACAAATGGAGGACGAGCATTAAGGAACAAATGAAGGGCAGGCATAAAGGAAGAAATGAAGGGCGGGTGTAAGAAACAAATGAAGGACGGGTATAAGAAACAAATGAAGGATGGGGTATAAGAAACAAATAAAGGGCGGGAATAAGAAACAAATGAAGGGCGGGTATAAGAAACAAATGAAGGGTGGGAATAAGGAACGAATGAAGGGCGGGAACTGTAGCACAGAAAAGACAACACCAATTAGAGATGAACAATGTGAATCTGTAGACGGTACAGGTACAAACAACGGCAAATTTATTATAAGAAGAAAATGAATAGAGAGGACCACAGTAGTGAAAACAGATCTACATTGTGTGTTTTATAGACTACACTAATGTATTTGACAAAGTGAATCACGAGTAAATTATCAAAATGTTATAAAACATAACCATGAATGGTAAGGACCTGAGAATAATAAAGTACATATGTTGGCAACAAACAGCAGCTGTAAGAATCAGCAGTCAAATAGGAACATTTCAACAGGTAGAAAAAAAGTGTTACACAGGGATGTGTGCTGTCACCAGATCTTTTCAGTTTGTACAGTGGGAAAAAATGAAATCCACAGAGGACATGACAGAAATATCACTGGGTGGACATTATATAAAAAACTTGAGGTACGCTGATGAGACAGTCTTAATGGCAAATAGTGAAAATGAGTTGGTGGAAATGATTGATACAGAAGTAACAGAAGGTTAAAATAAAGTCCCTAGCCTTAATAGCAAAAAAAGATAGAAGCTGTAGTCATCTCGAAGAAAACGACTTTTCCGGGATACTTTTTTCAAAGTAAATGTAACAGTTTTTAAAATGGTCAATAGATTGAAATACTTGGCTACACAATTATAAAATGGAATGAAAGTTGTATCTCAGAAGTTACGTATAGAATAGACCAAGTAGAAGCAGCATTCTATTTAAAATGAAAAGCATTATGCAACAACTCTTTGTTCGGTGGACGTAAGAAAGAGAGCTCTTCGGAGTTATATATTATGATAGGAACAATCCTGATATATGGAAGTGAGTTATGGACAAGGGGTAAACAAGTAACAAAAGCACTATATACAACAGAGGTACGGTTTTAGAAAAATGTTAACATTGAGCAGCTAAGATGGGGATTTCTTGAAAGATGCCCCAATGTGCAATGGGAATTTATTCCTCAGTTTAGACAGAAGCAATCCCCTTTCTCTTGATCATCTTATGAGAAGAAGGAAGCTGGAGTATATCGGGACAAAAGGAAAGATAGAAAGAAAAAGTGATAGGGGACGACATAGAGAAAAGATTCTGGACAGTTTGACATCATGGCATGGAAAAAAGTCAACAACATATTTTTTTTTCCGTATGCCCGCTATTACTCGAGTCGAAAATCTCCGGTTAGTATATCTAACCTGAGACTGATTTTTATGTGAGTATCCCTTTTGTCCCTGTACACTGACAGGTGTCCACTCGCCATTCAGGCAGATACTCGCCGTCTTCGGAGGGTACCCATTAGATCTGGGTCGGCTCAGGTGACGCCAATCCCTGGTCAACGACACTCTTTCAAATGTCTTCGCCCGGGCTCGAATTAATCCAGTCCAAGTCCCGGTCGACGATACTTCTTCAAATGATCTCGCCCGGGCTTAAACCTGGATCACCCGATCGCCAGCAGAGTGTGGTAACCATTACACCAGCGCGGCTCCCAACAACAGATTTGATCAATAGTACTGTAGATAGGAAGTTATGGTATATAAAGGTATGTCTTACTTAGTCGTTCCCCTTCTACCGTGAGGTGTAGAGGTTTGAAAGAGAGAGCGCCAGACTATCCTATCGGCTGTCTTCCTCCTGGCCTGGTTCCATTCTAGTCCTCGATATAAAGGTATGTCACACAGTTTAAATAAAGACCGGATTAATACTGGATTAACAAGAATGTCAGCTTTAGTTACGTTTTTCCTTTATTTACTTTTATGTTTGAGAACAAGAAGAAGTTATTTACAAATTCCCCGTGCAAAGAACGAGCAAGGCCTCTAGTATTATATAAATGAATACAGGTGTAAAACAACTGTATAGAATTGTGGGATTCATGGATTATGTCAACAACGGGATGGATGTGTGAACAGACAGACTGATACATGGACAAGAGCTGAGCTTTCAAAGCAAAACAAAAGCAATTTATGTCAGTCGGACATCCATACCATGCTGACATTTAGCTGTGTGTACCTAGCTATAGAGATTTTCACCTGTATACAACGAGGCAAGTCACTTCCAAAACACAAGAAGAAAAAAAAGTATTAAGTGGGCGAAGGTGGCACATGAAAAGACATTGTCGTCAAATAAAGCGCATTACTTCACGTTGTTCTCTATAAATAATCACAGAAGGGCGCAAGACGAAAAATAAAAGGGGGGGGGGGGGGGGGGACATTAACAAACTCCGGGCGTGTGCTTTACTGAAAGCTGACATTCAAAGAAAAAGGACTACACGATTACACAACATGGTATGTTTTATTAATTCATATGATCTTCAACTTCAAATTTTGACCGTTTTTCATCTACGCTTTCCTCAAGAACATCCATTTTTGTTTACATCAGAGCACGTTGCCATTGGCTGACACCCTTGTTTATTATACAACTTAAGTTATGGAATATTGAATAGAGGTCTCTACTTGGTACAAAACACGAGATTTTCCTTATCTACTATTCTTTCAGCTGCCATGACACAAATAAGGTCAGGTTTGTACATCCTGTATCCAGACCCTGTCCTACCTTCAACACACTTCATCAAACCTGCTATAGAAAGGTATTTTAATTTTTAAAAACATTTTAAACACCTGTACACCCTTCAACCAAGTTCGTTCGTTCGTTCGTTCAACAGGTCCACGTCTTAACATTCTCTCTAAACTGTTGTGACCTTAATATTACTACGCCAGTCCGAGTTTAGATGTATATCCTTGTCGTGAAATATTCTAATCCACATATATAAATTATCAGGTAAATATAAAGCCTCACAAATAAATTTAATAAAGAAAAGAGCAATGGTAAAATAACAGTGCTGTCACAATGACTGTACTCGAAATCCCCCTTGTTTTCTGCTTCGTCTGCAAATTGTAACGCTTTCACGTTGATAGTAAAAGCCTACTATATTATTACCCGCTTTCTTCAATGAAACGTGTACTAAACTTGAGATACGCAAACTCATCAATGACCTAAATTTAATATCTCATTCATTCCATTTTATACACGGCGTAACTAAAAGACAGATAAGCAGGAGAGAGAGAGAGGGGCGAATGAAAGCAAGGACACATGCAACACTAAACACGCGTCGCGCGATACACAATTGCTGCCATCACGCGTGTAAGGCCACATGCACTAACTTTTTTTTCAGACGGACAGTGATAAAAACACTAACCTTCCCAGAGTTAGGTTTTAAAATCCTGAAAAACGCTTATTAGAAAAGATAACATTAGATGGGTTTACGTTTGAAAACATTACAGTACCCAGACAGCACATCTTCGAAACAGGAGGTAGAAGAAATTGCATATTTTGAACGCAGCCACTTAGCTCTTTTAAATTTGTATATTTGGGTTCCTTAGGGCTTGCTGACAAAGAATATGTAAAACGTTACGCAAATAGTCTAGGAATTACCAAATTATAACCAAAATAAAATAGTGGGGATGCCTGACAGCATGAAATCATTTCTGCTCACAAAATTTTTTTTATAACGTGTTTGAAAAAACCTTACGTTACGAAAATAGCCTACCATGTTAACTCCTAATTGATTGGAGCGCAACAAATATAAGACTAAACACGATTGGTCGGGCTATAAATACTATCTTGTGTTGTTATAGGAAACGAATAGAAGGGGTACTTTTTTGAAAAGATGTGTAGACGTGGTTTCATTGGGTAGAGCTGCGAATATACTCGATTCAGAGCGTCTGTTCATTGCCACATCTTGTAATAAACCTACTAAGAAGCAGTGCATTGAGCACCAGTGTATATTTGTTATAAAATAAAGCCTGGGACATCGGCAGATCGGAGTTGTGCTATATTCAATTCCAGTCAACGAAACTGTTTATTATTCTATGAATTGTGGTAAGCTTGAAATATTCAATATCTTTTAATGAAAATTGAATGTAAATTGTTAATTTATGCCTGTATATATGTGTAGTTCAGTAGCGAACATGATGTAAAGAATATAATGCTCCAGCCTGAACAGAAGGTGTCGGAGGAAAGTAAAACTGCATGGAATGGCCAAACAGTACACTGACACCTAGATGATTGACTAGAAAGAAATAATGCTGGAATTGCAGAGGCGTAGTAACCTTTAGGGAGGGAAATACTGGTATAAAATATTTCAGATGAAGCTGACAGTTGGCCTAACGCTCTGAACTCAATGTTTGTGATGTATTGTGCTCAGTGTAGAAAGAGAGTATAAATTAGTTATGACGTAGAAGGTACATCCTTCTTGTTTTCAGGGACCGTGGTCTTAACGTTATTGAGCAGCACCTGGTCAGAGATTTGCTGAAGCCAGAGGTGGACAGCATACTCCTTGGTCCATATAGCAACCAGTGGGGTGGCTCCAGAACTCATTAAAGTAATCGAGCAGAGGAGCCTTTTTCTGCAGTCATCACGAAAGATAAGAGAGTGTAGCCATGGAGCTCAACATTATGTACCCCATCTTAAATTGACAGTGTAACATAAAATTAAGAGGGGAATTTAATTGTTTTAATATCAGGAACTGAGAACATCTCCAATACTAGTTCCAATAAAGACAAACTATTGAAATAATGATGACACATACCAACAGAGCTTGAACAAAACAAAACCAGTATTACCTCATATTACTACTACACAACTGACACACATAGGATACTATTAAAAATATATGTCACTACAAGATTCATATTAATAAATTATGTACATATAACTTGTAATTAAAATTGATTGTGATTCCTGGTTCCCTTTGTATTTGAATCAGGACACATATACATTCATGACAGCACTGAATACATATTGTTATTTGAAAAGTTATCAGTGACTCCTTTAAGATATCCTTATAGAGTGTTTTATGTATGTGAGTGTCACTGTGTTGTCAAGTGTGGTGGAATAAATTAAATTGTTTAGCTGTCTGTTGTTGTTATGACTTACACTTCATCATACACATACCCTAGACATATAACGTAGTCATCACACTATTCCAGAATAATTCTGACTGAGGTATACATATGTGGCAGCAAGTAAGGTTATATATAATACACTACTCTTATTAGATATATATACCTTCACAGCTGATCTCAGTCAGTACACTAAGTCCCCTATAAATATTTAGAACATCCCACTTCACCACATATATTGGGGTCTCGCTCTCGGGATTTTGAATCTTTACCTATTAAAAATATTGGGGGTAATTCACTTCAGGGAATATAAGAATTAAAAGGTATCCTTGGGTGGAATTAAATAAGGTTGAGCTCTCGGTGCCTGTGTTGTCCATTAGATATATATTTAGAGATTGAATTGTTAGTTAGACATTGTATAAACTTACCTGATAGACAATGGCGGACCTAGCCAAATTTCGATCTGCTGCTGTTCAGACTGCAAAGGAGTTAGGATTAGATGGGCAAGTTATGGTTGCCTATGTCACTACTGAATGTGACAAATTTATTGAACGCGAAGAAAGAAGGTTTGAAGCCGAAAGAAAGTTAGAGGCTGAAAGGGAAATTAAGAAGTTACAATTTGAGGCTGAGGCTAAAAGGTTGCAGATTGAGGCTGAGGCTAAGAGGTTGCAGATTGAGGCTGACAAAGAGGCTAAAGCATTGGAGGCAGAAAGAGAAGACAATAAATTAGCTGCAGAAAGGAAAGAGAAGAAATTAGCTGCAGAAAGGGAAGAGAAGAAATTAGCTGCAGAAAGGGAAGACAAGAAATTAGCTGCAGAAAGGGAAGCAGAAGATAAAAGATTACAAAGGGAACATGAGTTACGACTAAGGGAGTTTGAGTTTCAAGGCCATGCTCCTGAAAATGGTGCCAGTCCCTTTGCCTCTGATGCCACTGCTAGCCAAGGAGCCTCAACCTCAGCTATGAATTTTCATTTAGATCATTTTGTTGAGAAAGACGATGATATAGAGAGCTATCTAAATAGGTACGAACTATTAGCTACCACGTATGGGTTAGAGAGAGAAAGGTGGAGCTTAAAGTTATCTCAAGGACTTCGTGGGGCAGCTTATGAAGTTTTTGCAAAAATGAGCAGAGGTGATCAGGAAAATTATGACATGCTAAAGCAGGCTCTTTTGTTAAGATATGAAAAGAATGCAGAATTTTATAGGAAAAAATTTAGGAATGCTAAACTACTGTCAGGTGAAACCTATCACCAGTTCTCTGCACGAATAGAGACATACTTGGAGAAATGGACTTCTCTGGGGAAAACCCAAGATCTTAAGGAAATGGTCCTTATAGAGCAATTAAGAGAGTCCATGGTTCCAGACCTGAGAAAGTTTCTCATGGAACAAGGTGCAGAGAGGCTGGGTGAGTTGCTAAATGTTGCTGAAAGGTATCAAGCAGCTCAAGCAGAGGTAACAGGTAATAAAAAGAAACAAGTGGATAACTTTAGGGCACCACAGAACTTTAATAAATTTGATCCTAGCGATCAAAACAAAGGTAAGCACCAGTTTGATAGGCCACGGTATGAAAATAAAAATAAATTCCCACAATTCGATGAAAGGAAATATGATGAAAGAAAATCTTTCAACCAAGGAAAAAGGTGGTGTAAAAATTGTCAGATGGACAATCATGACACTGACCGTTGCAGAAGGAAACCTGTGTATATGGCAACCCTTCAGGTCAGGTCGACCTCAAGACAGGAGGAGGATATTATGTTGGATACCACTCCAGAAAAGATGAGGAAGGCACAGGCTGGGGATAAAACACTCAAGCCTTGTTTCAGAAAATTGTCAACTTGTCATACAACTCCAGGCAAGGGAGATTTTTACATGAAAAACAAGTTGATGTATAGGAAGACTGGAGCTAGATCCAAAGGTCAGGGACAGCTGGTACTTCCTAAAAGATATAGGGCAGACTTAATAAGGAGCCTACATGTGAAACCAGATGGGGACCATGAGAAGATAGGTACCATCATTCAAAAGGTGGCTCACAATTATTATTGGCCCAAAGCAAGATGGGACATTGAGAATTTTGTAGAAAGGTGTAGCATAGCACATGAGGGAACACCCACAAGTGGGAACATTGATCAGGACCTGGACACGCCACGGGGCAAAATTAGGCCTGATAATAAAAAGAAAAATAGATTTGATAAAGTGGACCAAATGGAATGGGAAGCCCCTTTTTACGGACAAGCTTCACTTAACTGTTTTACAATGGCCACTATGCGGAGAGTGCAAAAAGATGTCTTACCCCAGGATAAGCCGAAAATCCCTCAATCGGACTTAAACAAACTGGAGGAAGAGGATGTAGAGAGGAAATCTCTCATCAAGAATTTTAAGTGGGGAGAAAGCCCCAAAAGAAAAATTGGTAGCGGTCGTTTTATGCATGATAATTCTGGGAAGAAAAATCATCACTATAGAGCTTCGAGTGGAAGAGACCATACCGGTGCATGGACAAATAGGTCCACAAAATTAAAGGTCCATATGTAGCTTTGTTAAGAACGTGGACTGATGAAAAGGCAGAGGAAAACATTACATCTTCATACCAATATGTGAATGAGCTGACCACTCGTTTAAAAACTGGCTGGAAACTTGCCAATGAAAATTTGAAACAAGCCAGGAAGAAACATGCTGCCTATTATAACAGGAAGGCGAAAGACAGAGATTTGGCTGTGGGAGAGAAGGTACTGCTTCTTCTCCCCGGGAGTCAGAATAAGTTACAAATTGGATGGCAGGGTCCATATACAGTTCTAGAGAAGGTGTCTAGAACAAATTATAAGATAGATAAGAAGGGGAAAGAAAAAATCTATCATGTGAATCTCCTGAAGAAATATTTGGAAAGAGAACATCAGGAAGAGACACACTTGTTGACCTTGTCCATCGCCATGGAGATGAAAAAGGAACCACTTTCATCATTTGAATATCCATTACACCCCTGTGAGACAGCAGCACAGGTGAAAATCAGTACACATTTAACGAAAACTCAGAAAGAGAGAGTGCAACAGGTTCTAAATAATCATGCAGAGGTGTTAACAGACCGACCAGGGCATACAAACCTATTGGAATATGATATGAAACTGATAGACCCCACACCTGTCTGTATGAAACCATATTCGATTCCGTTTGCTAAGGAGAAAGCTTTGAAGGAAGAGATAGACTATCTGTTGAAGGAAGGAATTATTTCGCACAGTGAATCTTCGTATAGTTCCGGTGTTGTACTCTTAAGGAAGCCCTCTGGAGAACATAGACTCTGTATAGATTACAGGAGACTGAATGCTATTACAGAAGGACAGTTGGATCCATTGCCGGATACAAATCAGCTGTTTGCCAGACTAAATAAAGCTAAATATTTCTCAAAAGTGGATCTGAGTAAAGGATACTATCAGATTCCAGTAAAGCCTGAGGTTAGACCATACCTAGCTTTTAGTACCTCAGAAGGACACTATGAGTTTAATAGATTGCCATTTGGATTGAAGAATGCGCCTAGTGTCTTCTCTAGAATGATGAGAAAATTGTTGGATGTAAACATTTCGGAGGAACGTAATGAATCCCTGAGTTGCCTCTTTGATTGAGGATATTCCGAATGTTTCATACAGGATAATAAGAAGATTATGGGATCCACTACGAAAACTCTGCTATCACCAGGTATATGTTATCTCCTCATAACGTACATTTTGAGGAAAATCTAATGTTCTCTGGACATGTCATTGCGCAGACTCAGAGAAGAGAAATGGTGAATACGGGTTGCAAAGCAGCATTAAGACAAGCACTCACACTTGCGGCTGTTCAGTAACATAACCGAAATATATTATTGGTTGTAGACGTCTGAGGCAGATTTCATGAGTAGTGCCTACTCTGAATGGACCCAACTACATAAAACCATGATAGCACCACAGCAGAGTAAAGTCAAGTTGACTTACATTTATCTATGTGTATATAGAATAAAGGACTGACATGGGATGTCTGTTTTAAGAGGGGAGGTGTCGTGAAATATTCTAATCCACATATATAAATTATCAGGTAAATATAAAGCCTCACAAATAAATTTAATAAAGAAAAGAGCAATGGTAAAATAACAGTGCTGTCACAATGACTGTACTCGAAATCCCCCTTGTTTTCTGCTTCGTCTGCAAATTGTAACGCTTTCACGTTGATAGTAAAAGCCTACTATATTATTACCCGCTTTCTTCAATGAAACGTGTACTAAACTTGAGATACGCAAACTCATCAATGACCTAAATTTAATATCTCATTCATTCCATTTTATACACGGCGTAACTAAAAGACAGATAAGCAGGAGAGAGAGAGGGGTGAATGAAAGCAAGGACACATGCAACACTAAACACGCGTCGCGCGATACACAATTGCTGCCATCACGCGTGTAAGGCCACATGCACTAACTTTTTTTTCAGACGGACAGTGATAAAAACACTAACCTTCCCAGAGTTAGGTTTTAAAATCCTGAAAAACGCTTATTAGAAAAGATAACATTAGATGGGTTTACGTTTGAAAACATTACAGTACCCAGACAGCACATCTTCGAAACAGGAGGTAGAAGAAATTGCATATTTTGAACGCAGCCACTTAGCTCTTTTAAATTTGTATATTTGGGTTCCTTAGGGCTTGCTGACAAAGAATATGTAAAACGTTACGCAAATAGTCTAGGAATTACCAAATTATAACCAAAATAAAATAGTGGGGATGCCTGACAGCATGAAATCATTTCTGCTCATAAAATTTTTTTTATAACGTGTTTGAAAAAACCTTACGTTACGAAAATAGCCTACCATGTTAACTCCTAATTGATTGGAGCGCAACAAATATAAGACTAAACACGATTGGTCGGGCTATAAATACTATCTTGTGTTGTTATAGGAAACGAATAGAAGGGGTACTTTTTTGAAAAGATGTGTAGACGTGGTTTCATTGGGTAGAGCTGCGAATATACTCGATTCAGAGCGTCTGTTCATTGCCACATCTTGTAATAAACCTACTAAGAAGCAGTGCATTGAGCACCAGTGTATATTTGTTATAAAATAAAGCCTGGGACATCGGCAGATCTGAGTTGTGCTATATTCATTGCCAGTCAACGAAACTGTTTATTATTCTATGAATTGTGGTAAGCTTGAAATATTCAATATCTTTTAATGAAAATTGAATGTAAATTGTTAATTTATGCCTGTATGTATGTGTAGTTCAGTAGCGAACATGATGTAAAGCCTATAATGCTCCAGCCTGAACAGAAGGTGTCGGAGGAAAGTAAAACTGCATGGAATGGCCAAACAGTACACTGACACCTAGATGATTAACTAGAAAGAAATAATGCTGGAATTGCAGAGGCGTAGTAACCATTAGGGAGGGAAATACTGGTATAAAATATTTCAGATGAAGCTGACAGTTGGCCTAACGCTCTGAACTCAATGTTTGTGATGTATTGTGCTCAGTGTAGAAAGAGAGTATAAATTAGTTATGACGTAGAAGGTACATCCTTCTTGTTTTCAGGGACCGTGGTCTTAACGTTATTGAGCAGCACCTGGTCAGAGATTTGCTGAAGCCAGAGGTGGACAGCATACTCCTTGGTCCATATAGCAACCAGTGGGGTGGCTCCAGAACTCATTAAAGTAATCGAGCAGAGGAGCCTTTTTCTGCAGTCATCACGAAAGATAAGAGAGTGTAGCCATGGAGCTCAACATTATGTACCCCATCTTAAATTGACAGTGTAACATAAAATTAAGAGGGGAATTTAATTGTTTTAATATCAGGAACTGAGAACATCTCCAATACTAGTTCCAATAAAGACAAACTATTGAAGTAATGATGACACATACCAACAGAGCTTGAACAAAACAAAACCAGTATTACCTCATATTACTACTACACAACTGACACACATAGGATACTATTAAAAATATATGTCACTACTGTTTATTTGAAAAGTTATCAGTGACTCCTTTAAGATATCCTTATAGAGTGTTTTATGTATGTGAGTGTCACTGTGTTGTCAAGTGTGGTGGAATAAATTAAATTGTTTAGCTGTTGTAAAGTTTCTTTTCTTCTTTCCACTCTGTAAAGTGTCAGTCTGTATGCTCTGTAAGGAAGAGTGGTGTGTTGTTGAGATCAGGCATGCTCCAGTCTACCCAGCTGTAAATGGGTAACTCACCCTAATCCTGAGTTAGGGAAGGCAAAGGCTCCAGGGGAAGCAGGCCCTAAACTTGGTCACTTCAACCGACGCAGGATGGTGTATGTATGAAGTAGGAGTGTAGAGTGTGATTACCGCGAATGGTGTACTGTTCGTGTGCTGACCAATATAACCACTCATACACATGTGTCTACAAGGCACCAATGCAGACTGCTGGAATCTTTGTTTACTCAATTTATTCAGACGTACACACTGGGACATACGAGTACATCATGGTATGTTGACATATCAATTTGTAGGTATACATAGCAGATCTGAAGTCATGACACATTCAGAAATAATGGGCAGTACATCAAAAGTTCAATTGTCATGATACATTATGGCCGCATCCCCTATCTGACTAAACGCGTCAGTGAAGGCAGATCGGTAAATAACTAAAGTTACTTGACGTCCATAGTTTGTAGCATATATTATGAAACCACGAAAGAGGGGGTTTCTAGCAAGATTGAGATCTCCCTGTCACTGTCCGATAATAGGATAAATAATCTGTTCTCTTGGCAGTGATCAAAACATATGATGACCGAAATCTAACATGGCTGCCTCCCTGAGTTGTCGTTCACTCATTCATAGGAAGGAGAATATAAGCCAGAGTTAATTTATAATGGGTATATAAATGATTTCATAAATGTTCCCATACAGCTCTACGGTGATCAGGTTAATTCACGTAGTCATAACCGCTGTAGGAAAGTCTGTCATCTTTGTCGATACAAAACACGACCCTAGCGATACGAAGCACAATGTTCCATCTAGGTCGAATCGACATGAGATCATCAAAATAGGGTCTGGCAATACATGGAGTCCGAATTATACATTGTACCGTACCTTAGGAGAGTCTCTAACATAAACTATAGTAGAGATACCATCTCCTTTAGAAGAAAACCACTTCATGAATCATATTTCCTTAAGAATCTACCAGCCCTTTGAAGAGTGCGTACCCGCCATTATCACGGTACATCGGAACTCATCACGACTTGTCAAGACAACTCATACTTCCGCTAGACCGGAATAACAAGAATCTAGTCCCTCCTACCCATCCAAAATATACAATATAGGACTGATTCTACTTGTACTAATAATATGTAATACCTATGAATTCAGGCCATAAACACAATAAGCAAATTAATATATTTTCTGGCCCTAAAAAAATAAGTACAAACGTAAGCGCAATATCCTTGCGCCGGATCAATATCCAGAACGATTACTCCTATAATCAAAAGTGTGAATCAAACATGGATTCTCTCGCTTTTACCATAGACAGCATTTTCATACACAAATGAATGAATGTCTATATTTTTCCCATATTAAATAGCCATATCGATTTTTGTAATATGTGCGTCAAAATATGCACGCAACAGATTACCACACCCCTCGGGGAAAAAAATGGTACATTTTTTTTTTAAATCCATCTAGGAGCAACATACAATAGGCTCACAACGCACCAATACAATGCGCAGATGATAAGAATAAGTTTTATGACCTTAGAGAAAGTACTTCTCTAAGTATAAATATTTCCAGAGAGGTGTCACCAACGCATACTACAATATTAGCAATGACACAATTTCCACATTAGTTTATACATAAATTTCATCTAAGATATCTTAACATCATGATCATCAAAGACGAAAAACATTGAAAGATCAGCGGTGAATAAATATCAATGAACCGCTAAGTAGTGTTACAATCAATATATGATATATTACATATGTGTACACATTTCAACATAGAAACAACTGTATCAAAGTTGTATAACAGTTATGAATCATGTGGGCATCTAGACAAAATATCTGCCATCACATTTTCTGACCCACGGATAGCTCGCACCGAAAAATGAAATGGCTGTAGAGCAATCGCGTATCGCGTTGATCTCGCGCTCTTCAGATTTTTTACTCTGAATAGCCGTAAGAGCTTTCTGGTCAGTTTCCACAATGAAATGCGCGCCCAGAAGAAATCTTTGCAGTTTAAGGATTGACCAAACCATAGCCAATAATTCACGGTCTAGGACCGAGTAATTCTTCTCTGCGGCATTTAATTTCCGAGAAATATACATCACAGGATGCAGAGTTCCAGAGTACTCTTGCATTAGTGCAGCTCCAATCCCGGTGGATGAAGCGTCACTACGAAGAATAAATGTCTTATCCTTAGAAGGCAATACTAGGATAGGTGAAGTAGAAAACATAGTTTTAACCTTATCCAAAGAGGATTGACATTCTTGAGTCCAATGGACTACATTAGGAGACCCTTTCTTTAGCAAGGAAGAAAGAGGTGACATAATGGAGGACAGATTCGGGATGGATCGTCCATAAAATTGTATTAGACCTAAGAGACTTCGTACTTGCTTTTTAGTCTTAGGAATAGAAATGTTAAGTATCTTACTTGTATTATGGTATCATGCGTACAAATGTTGCAGGGGCGTTCATAAGACCGAAAGGCATGAAATTCCATTGGAATAGACCCCTAGGCGTCGAAAAAGCAGTAAACGGTTTGGCGTGTTCGGATAGTGGAACTTGCCAATATCCCTTAGACAAATCGAGTTTAGTAAAGAAGTTAGAATTCGATAGTCTCGTAAGTAGCTCTTCTAGTAAAGGCATAGGTTCCGCATCAAATTTAGTCACTTGATTCAATTTGCGATAATCCACGCAAAGACGTATGTTATTGTCTTTTTTTCGTACTATAACCATCGGCGAAGAATATGCTGATGTGGATGGTTCAATAATTTTTAACTCTATCATCTCATCTAACTCTTTCTCTACCTGTGCTTGAAAATGTATCGGGATAGGATACGGTCTGACTCTTATAGGACTATGGTCAGTAAGAATAATGTCATGTTGAATGACATCCGTTTGACCAGGAATGTCAGTAAGGACATCCTGAAATTTTTCTAACAAAGTAGAAACTTGTTTCTGCTCTCCTGGAGATAATTCTGGAGAAATTGCAACATCTTTCCATGATTCATTAGAGTGAAGAGGAATCATTGGAAAAGGTAAATTTACATCCGAGAAACTCGTTTCCTCATCCTGTATTACTGACAGAGATGAGTACTGTCCATGTTGGACTGGAAAATCGTCCGTTGCCTGGAAAACAGGTTGTAAATAATCAGGACGTTCATGGAATTCCGTGAGCATGTTGATGTGGAAGGTTTTACGCTTCCCGTCAATATCGACGATATAGTCAACATCGGAAACTTTTGATATTATATCGTACGGACCTTTCCAAGAAATGAGAAGTCTATTTTCCCTACAAGGTATCAAGACAAATGCTTTGTCACCTGGACAAAGTTGTCGCAAACATCTCTTTTTATTGGCAAATTCCCTTGCCTTCTGTTTCGCAAATTCAGAAGAAGCAGTTGCCAATTTGCATGCTTCAATAATCTTGTGTCTAAGTGCGATGACATATTCATAAGAGGATTTTGTGTCATCGACAATATTATCAGCAGTTATAAGATCATGAAGTAAGGACATAGGACCTCGCGGTTTCGCGCCAAAGACAAGTTCAAAGGGAGAAAATCCTGTATGTTCGTTGGCGACCTCTCTATATGCAAAGAGAGCCGCGGGTAAAACCCTATCCCAATCCTGAGGATGATCTTCTGTTATCTTACCTAGTAGGTTTTTCAGAGTTCTATTCAAACGTTCCACCATCCCATTGGACATAGGATGATAAATACTACTCGCGATCTCTCTATCTTCAGAGTCGACATTACTTGAGACATGGTATCCGATATGAGTTGGGTACCATGGTCGGATAATATTTCTGCTGGAAACCCCAGACGAGAAAATATTAACCAAAGAGCATCTGCGACATCAGCAGTAGTTATGCTCTTTAGAGGAATAGCCTCCGGCCAACGTGTGCACATATCAACACACGTCAAAATAAATTGGTGTCCTCTAGCAGACTTTATCTTAAATGGACCAATGATGTCTATCGCCATTTTTTGAAATGGCCGAATGGGAATGTCTGCAGCCTGAATAGGTGCATCATGGCGTGGACCTCTGGATTTAATCTCTTGACATACTTTACAAGATCGACAATAGATTCGTATGTCCTTATTCACAGCAGGCCAAAAGAAAGATTGAAGAACTCTAGCTTTAGTACGGGAAAAACCCATATGTCCAGCACACTGCGAATCATGAGCGTGCTGTAAGATTTTAACTCTCATATTTTTAGGCACAAGGATTTGAGAATGAATGGACTTAGCGGAGTCTTGTACCATACGTACAAGTACGCCATTCTTCATCGTAATCCAAGATTTACGATTAGTATCCTTATTCGGATCACCTTTTGTTGCCAGAGTAAAGAATTTCTTTAGAGTAGGATCATCTTCCTGCTGTTTGATAAAGGAATCGTGGGAAATCTCCAAGGGATCATCTTGGATCTGCGCATCATTATCTTCAGAATGTGAAGATTGTGGCATATTAAGAGCTTGAGCCCTAGTGATTACTGCATTAGCCGATTGCATATTAACATTTTCCCAATTAGAAATTTGCTGTGGAGTGCATTCTTTCACCCCGTGAATGCGACCGATGATAAGATCAGCGATCGGATTCGGCAAGAGATATGCTTGCACCTCTCCTGTAAAGAAAGGCGTAGCAATATTGATAATGGCAGTGGAGTACTTCTCCAATGTGCCACCAAATGTTACACATTTGACTATATTGCCTGTAGCTCGAGAAGGATTTACGAGTGATTGCCTCACTCCAATGGTAGTGCACCCCGAATCGAAAAGAATTGATACCGGAGTACCATCTATTAGGCCCCTATTAAAGACAAGAGCACCCCTTCCATTATGCGCAATTGACGCATGGAGAGCGGGAAGCGGGTGACCGCAGCTTAAAGTAGACACTGTGGTTGGATCGAATAATGTTTTGCATTGCGAACACTCAGATGCTCTAGCAAAATCGAAAGCGGAATTTGCTACACTGTTGGAGTCTTTTTTATCATTATTCTGATTATCGGTGTCGTGGAACTCCTGTTGTGCAGAGTTAGCCTGGTAATACGATTTACCATGTCTTTTGTGTTGTGATCTACCTCGGTTATAATTGTCTCTATAATTATTATTGCCTCTGTTATAACCCCTATTTGGGTTTGAATCATAACATTCATGATCATAATCATCACGCTCGTTATATTGAGTATCCCTGTAATATTGTTTCTGTTGTCTCCATGAAGCACTTGGGTAGTTCCTATAGCTACTCCCTTTCCGAGAATTTCTAACATTATGGGTACCCCTCGCGTGTCGAGGACTATCAGCCCGATTCCAGTTCTTCAAAGAAGAACTCTGATTTGAGCGGTTATCTTGGTTTTGATACCTATTCCAATTAACCTTTTTATCAAATTTATTTTTAGCTCCTTGGAATTTGTGTGAGTAATTCTGATTATATTCTGTTGCCGAAGCAACTGGCATACTCTCTTTAATGTTAGAGTTACTAAGAATCATGTCAGGGTGTGCCGTGGCATACTGGTCACAATATTCTTCCATTTGCTTTATTGTACCAGGTTTACGCTCATGTAAGAACTCTAGGAATGATTTATTTACAGAAGACATGACCTTGTCTCTTAGCAATAAATCCGTAAGACCATCAAATGTTTTCTCTGTTTTGGATAATTCAATCCATCGTGAAAGTGTAATTCGTGCTTTTGAGATGAAATCTGAGAATTCTACACCTACCTCAGGTCTCATTGTTTTAAACAAAAGACGATAACCTTCTTCAGACAGCTGATATCTCTTTATCAAAGCTGCCCTAACAGCATCATAATTATCTTTGTCGGCCTCTTCAACAAAATATAACTTACTTACGGACTCCCCATACTGGCCACCACTGTAAAGTTTCTTTTCTTCTTTCCACTCTGTAAAGTGTCAGTCTGTATGCTCTGTAAGGAAGAGTGGTGTGTTGTTGAGATCAGGCATGCTCCAGTCTACCCAGCTGTAAATGGGTAACTCACCCTAGTCCTGAGTTAGGGAAGGCAAAGGCTCCAGGGGAAGCAGGCCCTAAACTTGGTCACTTCAACCGACGCAGGATGGTGTATGTATGAAGTAGGAGTGTAGAGTGTGATTACCGCGAATGGTGTACTGTTCGTGTGCTGACCAATATAACCACTCATACACATGTGTCTACAAGGCACCAATGCAGACTGCTGGAATCTTTGTTTACTCAGTTTATTCAGACGTACACACTGGGACATACGAGTACATCATGGTATGTTGACATATCAATTTGTAGGTATACATAGCAGATCTGAAGTCATGACACATTCAGAAATAATGGGCAGTACATCAAAAGTTCAATTGTCATGATACATTATGGCCGCATCCCCCTATCTGACTAAACGCGTCAGTGAAGGCAGATCGGTAAATAACTAAAGTTACTTGACGTCCATAGTTTGTAGCATATATTATGAAACCACGAAAGAGGGGGTTTCTAGCAAGATTGAGATCTCCCTGTCACTGTCCGATAATAGGATAAATAATCTGTTCTCTTGGCAGTGATCAAAACATATGATGACCGAAATCTAACATGGCTGCCTCCCTGAGTTGTCGTTCACTCATTCATAGGAAGGAGAATATAAGCCAGAGTTAATTTATAATGGGTATATAAATGATTTCATAAATGTTCCCATACAGCTCTACGGTGATCAGGTTAATTCACGTAGTCATAACCGCTGTAGGAAAGTCTGTCATCTTTGTCGATACAAAACACGACCCTAGCGATACGAAGCACAATGTTCCATCTAGGTCGAATCGACATGAGATCATCAAAATAGGGTCTGGCAATACATGGAGTCCGAATTATACATTGTACCGTACCTTAGGAGAGTCTCTAACATAAACTATAGTAGAGATACCATCTCCTTTAGAAGAAAACCACTTCATGAATCATATTTCCTTAAGAATCTACCAGCCCTTTGAAGAGTGCGTACCCGCCATTATCACGGTACATCGGAACTCATCACGACTTGTCAAGACAACTCATACTTCCGCTAGACCGGAATAACAAGAATCTAGTCCCTCCTACCCATCCAAAATATACAATATAGGACTGATTCTACTTGTACTAATAATATGTAATACCTATGAATTCAGGCCATAAACACAATAAGCAAATTAATATATTTTCTAGCCCTAAAAAATAAGTACAAACGTAAGCGCAATATCCTTGCGCCGGATCAATATCCAGAACGATTACTCCTATAATCAAAAGTGTGAATCAAACATGGATTCTCTCGCTTTTACCATAGACAGCATTTTCATACACAAATGAATGAATGTCTATATTTTTCCCATATTAAATAGCCATATCGATTTTTGTAATATGTGCGTCAAAATATGCACGCAACAGCTGTCTGTTGTTGTTATGACTTACACTTCATCATACACATACCCTAGACATATAACGTAGTCATCACACTATTCCAGAATAATTCTGACTGAGGTATACATATGTGGCAGCAAGTAAGGTTATATATAATACACTACTCTTATTAGATATATATACCTTCACAGCTGATCTCAGTCAGTACACTAAGTCCCCTATAAATATTTATAACATCCCACTTCACCACAATCCTTCTAGACAGGGGTTTCTTAACGTTTTTTCTTGTGCCATGAACTCCCTTGTTTGTCCTGTGAAGGCTATGCACCCCTTTGATTGTTGGATGACAGCTATGGAACTCTTTGATTTTTGGATGACAGCTATGGAACCTTTGATTGTCTGATGAAAGCTATGGACCCCTTTGATTTTTGGATGACAGCTATGGAACCTTTGATTGTCTGATGAAAGCTATGGACCCCTTTGATTTTTGGATGGCAGCTATGGAACCTTTGATTGTCTGATGAAAGCTATGGACGCCTTTAAGACGCTTCACAGTAAGACGCTTCACAGTAAGACGCTTCACGGTAAGACGCTTCACAGTAAGACGCTTCACGGTAAGACGCTTCACGGTAAGACGCTTCACAGTAAGACGCTTCACAGTAAGACGCTTCACAGTAAGACGCTTCACAGTGAGACGCTTCACGGTAAGACGCTTCACAGTAAGACGCTTCACAGTGAGACGCTTCACAGTAAGACGCTTCACAGTAAGACGCTTCACGGTAAGACGCTTCACAGTAAGACGCTTCACGGTAAGACGCTTCACAGTAAGACGCTTCACGGTAAGACGCTTCACGGTAAGACGCTTCACAGTAAGACGCTTCACAGTAAGACGCTTCACGGTAAGACACTTCACAGTGAGACGCTTCACGGTAAGACGCTTCACAGTAAGACGCTTCACAGTGAGACGCTTCACAGTAAGACGCTTCACAGTAAGAGTGGATTGAATAAGTAAAATAAGTAAGTTAATCACATTCAAAAACAAAATAATCAGTGTCAATTACAACAGACTTGACACCTACACCTAATCTTACATATTAGACACCCACTTCTATGCCTACATAAACAAATAATAACATGTAATTTATATTGTCTCGTTTATCACGTTTACGTAATTCCATGCTAATTATATATCGTTTTAATGAAGTTTTGTTTTCAGTGACAAATGACGAGCCCCCTACCGAGAACAGTTCAGTTTACTAGTAAGCTTGGTCTTGCAGAAAAGATATTTATTTCCCATCCAGCTAAAGGGAACACAGGTTGATACGCACAGCTCTAGCGTGTATTGTTCGTAACGTGGTTACAATCAACCAATCAATCAATCAGCCAATCCCTTTTAGCTCTCCAGAGGGCACTGGCCTTCCATAAACACAGACAGCCCCCCCCCCCCCTCTCCCTGTCGCGCGTCATCAGCTCAAGGACTTTCCACGTCTTCCTCATTATTTTCATTTCTGTCTCCAGTTATCTTCTCCACGTGTTTCTTCGGCTGACTCTATTTCTCTTACCCTGGAGACTCCAGAACAAGAACCGTCATGTAATGCTATCAACAGGTTTTCTCAATGTATATGCCATCCATCGCCAACGTCTTCGTCTCATTTCTTGTTTCACTGGCACTCGTCTGGCTTTCCTCATCAGTTCCACATTAGGTGATCTTGTCATACCATTTCAATCCTTCAATTCTACGGCAAGCTTCCATTAACGAAAGCCTGTAACTTTCTTTGTTTCGATTGTTGTTTTTGTTGTTCTCTATGTTTCAGGGTCATACAATGTAATTGCTCAACATTTGACTTCTAGATTCTTATTTTCTGTTGGACTTGATTTCTGTAGATGTCCACAGTTTTCCCAAATGCAAAGACAGCCGCTCTAACCTGTTGTATTTGTAATTTGATATCACTGTCTGTCCCTCCAACTTTGTCTATATAGCTGCCAAGATGCATGTATGATACTACGTGTTGTATAGGGTGTTTCTTCAAGTGCAATTTTTGTGTTGCTTGCTAGAGTAATTCTCATTATCTTTGGTTTTTTTTTTCCCTTTCATTTGGCTGACATGTAACATTCTATTCTTTAGTGACATGAGTCCCTATACGCTTACAGTACAGTTAATTACTTTGTACTTGCAGCATTTAATCTTACTATAGCCTTCAAACACGTGCTCTTGTTGGTTTCTAGAAATACATTATTTACAGGGTGTTGTCATGACTACATACATTTGTGCACTGAGTTTGTGACTATGTTTAAGTGACGCGTTTTTGGTTTTCCCACTGGACAAAGTATATCCTCATTCAGTTCCGGGTTGAGACCTTCCTTTCTGTAGCCTGATTGGAAAGTCACTTCCCATTTTTAAATTGTTATTTCGTCACAAACAAACATCGGGATAAAGAGAATCAAATGTCATTTTATAACATAAAATTCTGTCACATTATAAATCAACATGAAATGTTCTTAACATGACGTCATTGCAGGCAGCATTTGGTGCTGTGCATTGTAATGTTCGTTTATTGGGGATTTCATATTTTATTTTATGTTTATTTGTGTCGGAAAAATATTATTAGCCAAATAGCAGTTGCTGATCGTTGTTTTGACACAGCTTCATGTACATCCAATAAATAAATATTACACACACATATTAAGGTATGTTTTCAGGCACTCGTGAATAATAAAGAAGTAGAAAACTAGACAACAGAAAAACAACAGACGTGAGTGGCTTACCGGGGAATCGAACCCACGACCTTCCGTGCGGCACCCCCGCCTAGCTATGGAAGCGAATCACACTATCCTCCCTGCCAGCTAAGCACCACAAAAATGATGCTTCGATGACGGGTCATTAGTGCGACCCGCAACACATAACACCGGAAATTTACCTAGGGCAATTCAGCCTATTAATGACGCAATCACTTCTGTCGTTACCCTATTATACAGTATAGGTCAGTCCATACAAGACAAAGACCTTAATACTGTGTCCAGTAAATGATAGAAGACTAAGAACAGTAAGTACGGGACAACGGGTAGGTTTGGTATTGTATAAACTTTTTAAAGATACCCAGACCTAAGAGTCTTTTCTGTTTGAACATGCGCCTTAATATAACCGACTAGGTTGAACGGGATGCGCCTCGCCAAAACGAGGCAAAACTTTATTTTTAAAAAAACACATAAAGAAGGGAAACCCGAGGCCTGTAAACAGTAAATAAATATTAGACAAACATACCTTTATCTGTGTGTAATATTTATTTACTGTTTACAGGCCTCGGGTTTCCCTTCTTTATGCGTTCATGTACATCCCTGTAGATACAAGAAAAGAGATCACAATCTTCTTCTTCTTCGTTCGTCCTGAAAAGGACGTTGGTTGCGTTGTGTCTGTTTACATCGGAGCTGCGATATCTGCGCCTTTCGGCCGACACATCCGACTTCAGCACGGCATTTTTGGGGACCGGGTTTGCCTTCCCTCTTCGATCCCTACTCTCTCAGCCAGACTGCAGTGATGCAGCCTGTTTCCAGGACCACCACGTGGAGGTGGAGTAGGGTCTTCGTCAGTTCTGGTTCGCTGACCCTGACGCAAGCAGTCAAGCTATGGGTCGCTGACTGCATTCTCTATTGCTGCATCTTTGGGTCCCATGATCACAATCTAAAAATAGGGATAGACTTGTCAATAACTCCCTGTCGTTCTATTATATCGCCCATTGTTCCATAAACTTACAGAACCAGCACATGTGTTAGCGCAGCATCAGTGTTTAAGTATAACACAGACAATGCATGTCATTTAGTGTGGTTAAAAATGGGGCATGTCTCACGGAAAGAGAAGAAAACAAAAAAAGAGGTCCTAGACAACCTAGCTATGAAAAAAGAATTAATGAAGGAGATCAAAATTATACAGCTAAACTATGTTGACCATATAAAAAAGGCATAACACCTTGCAGAAGACCATATTAGAAGGAAGAGTTGAAGGCAGACGTGCAAGAGGAAGACAGCGTTATAAGTGGGAAAATAACATCAAGACAAGGACAGGAAAAAGTCTATCAGAGTGCACCTTCAAGACAAGAGACAGGAAAGAGTCTATCAGAGTGCACCATCAAGACAAGAGACAGGAAAGAGTCTATCAGAGTGTACCATCAAGACAAGGACAGGAAAGAGTCTATCAGAGTGCACCATCAAGACAAGAGACAGGAAAGAGTCTATCAGAGTGCACCATCAAGACAAGAGACAAAAGGCGTTGGAGATCCATTGCAGCCGACCTTCGTTGCGGAGATGGCATCTGGTGTTGATGATGATGAATACGGTTAAGCAGAGTACAGAAGGGGCTGTTGTTAAACGTCATTATGTAAATTCATCTTGTTTTTTTTGTTCAATTGTTTTCTATTAAACCTATCCTGCGGCCTACTGTTTTCTCTGCGGTCTATTGGTTTTTATCCGGCTTAATTTTTGTCCACACGAGTCTTGTATTTATGTAATAACGACCTCTATGGGCATATATTTTATAGAGTCTGTCATCTCATTTCCGTCCAAAAATGGGAGACAACACGAGTAACGCGTTAACTTCTCCCTTACATGCAAGCTGCAGCCATTTTGCTATTTTTGTCTGCTGGATGATTGATTTATGTTCCTTCAGACTTTACAGTAGATACTTTTATAGAACAACACACCTTTAAATGAAGCTCATTTGGTTTGTGAAGCTGTACAAAAATAACGTTAAGCGAGCCAACGACATTGGGGAATGTCTCAGTTGCTTTCTGAAACTGTGAATCTTGAGAAATTGAGATGTCTGGTTGACGATCTCACTAAACACGTAGGCTCCTTACAAGATGTTGACAGAGAGAGTTTACACTTAGGCATATCTGGAGTCATTCTTATATGACCACCTGCTACGCATAATGCTATAGTATATATAGATGTGGAAGTGAAGCTCTGTTTCTGAGGCTAATTACACCCTCACTGACTCTTGTGGTGAAACATGTTGAGAACACAGCATTGCGCGCTAAGCTGGCTTTTACCTAGTTGGCTTTTACCTGGTTGGCTTTTACCTTGTTGGCTGCATACATGGGGACCTCACTGGGGACCCATGTTGGGCAGGCGGGGGCTGAGAAGTGACTCTGTGTAGGACATGACAATTCCTTGCGAGAGCCCAGAAATAGAGCACAGTATTTTAGCTCTGCATATTTGGAAAGCCCTCTTGGATGGCAGGGAATGCACAGTATGCCGCACACTTCCTCCTCCTAGCTTGGGGTCAAATGTAATGATCCTTTAAATGCAAGCCAAGCTCTAGTAACTGAAGCTCATGACTTCAACTCAACACCTTTCGAAACGGTAGAAAAGCCACAGGAAAAATCTAAATCTGCAGTGGACATAATACCAAGGAGTCTTCAACTTGGTATTGGCTGTAAAAGAGTGAGAAGCTCAGCAGCCCTAGTTAAACAACAACAACAACAACAACAACAACAACAACATCTGAGAGAGTAATCTTGACAAGGACCTGTCTTGTAGATCTTTACTTGTACATGGTTCGTTGACAAGTCACTTCATATTTTTCAATAGGTATGTCTTAACTCTTATCCAAATAATTGTTATGAAGTAAACGTCAAGCTAAAACACATTAACTGTCATTTTATTTTATAAATTGACCGTTACGTTAATAACATTGGTTTGGTTTGGTTTGGTTTAGTTTAATTTGGTATGGTTAGGTTTAGTTTGGTTTGGTACGGTTAGGTTAGGTTAGGTTAGGTTAGGTTAGGTTTGGTTAGGTTAGGTTAGGTTTGGTTTGGTTTGGTTTGGTATGGTTAGGTTTAGTTTGGTTTGGTATGGTATGGTTAGGTTAGGTTAGGTTTGGTTAGGTTAGGTTAGGTTAGGTTTGGTTTGGTTTGGTGTGGTTTGGTTTGATGTGGTTTGGTTTGGTTTGGTTAGGTTTGGTTTGGTTTGGTTTTTAAGGACCATCTTTATTGTACACGGACAGCTTTGTCAGTACTCCGATCTCCTCCCTTAGATCACACAAGGAGGATCTCAGCACAGTGCACGAATTCCGTAGCACTGGCGAGAATCCCAATGTGTGTATATAGGAATTACACATTCGATAAATACTTTTGTGGTAGGTAGGTTCATAATGTGTAAATGTTGCCAGGTCAGTGACCTTAGAGCCTACTCTTTACGATCTCCAACTGCCGTGGGATTTTAAACGTGAGCAACTGTCACACGGGACCTCCTATTTGTTTCGCCCTTATACAAGAAGGTTAGGCATCCGATCTCACTACCCAGGAGAACACGGGGGAGCATGACATCATTAAGATTACTGGTTCTGGAAAAAAAATGTCCATTGCCTATACCGGGAATCGAACACGGGACCTTGAATTCGAGGCGAACGCCATACCTCCTAGCCACTCAAACCACTACGTTAACATTACAGCTCATCATGAGGTTCGGTCTGTCTAACACGTGACTTCATAGCGAGCAGACATTTGTGCTGTCTATTGTAGTGTCCCTTTGGTGGCCATTATAGATTTTGTTTTAGTTTTAAATGGTTTCCGGGGGACAAATAAAATTATAAACAAAACTTATTAATAAAGCGGCAGCTGTTGCTACTGTATTGGCATTTGTTTTGTGTATATTGAATAGATACAAGTGAAGGTATAAACACGTAAATATAGGGAAAGACGTTTCAATCGCCCGGTATTGTCCTCGCGGATGTAGATAGTCGTTAGGAGCGACTATTCCTATAGATTGATTGTCCTGGTGGATGTCTCTAGGTCTTGTCAACTACATTTCTAGTGTACATCTTTTGTCCGGGTGGATGTCTCTAGGTCTTGTCAACTACATTTCTAGTGTACATCTTTTGTCCGGGTGGATGTCTCTAGGTCTTGTCAACTACATTTCTTATACAGATTTTGTCCAGGTGGATATCGGTAGGGCGTGTGAACGACACTTCTGGCCGTTTTATTGTCTTTTCTGATATTGGAAGTTTATCTACCCACACACACACTGAACGACGATTAAAAGCGGTTATGCAGTTATAACCTGGGCTATGATTTTTATTAGTTAAGTTTGTTTATCTTTTGATGGCAAGATGACCTATGAGAACTCGGATCTCCATGCCTACACCCACGTGGGTCTAACAATAATTTATGTAAGAGGAGAAATAATTGCCAGATAATAACTGGGTAATTGTACTGGATTGTGACACCTGATTTTAAAATAACGGGGTTGGGGCTGAATATCAAGAAGAGCTGGGGAGAAAATTAAGAGTTACAGAGTAAGTTAACATATGACCGATATGTACTCGTATATCATCTATACACTATACAATATAATTCATTCCTCTGTCATCAATATTTTTGTATAGTCATCTTTCTTTCCTTTTTCTATTTTCCCATATCACCCTTTCCTCTTTCATCACTATTTTAGTCCACTATCTTCCCATCTTTTTCTATTTCCTCTCTTCTTTCATCCATCTCTCTCTCTCTCTCTCTCTCTCTCTCTCTCTCTCTCTCTCTCTCTCTCTCTCTCTCTCCCTCTTTCTCTCTCTGTGTCTGTCTATATGTGTCTCTCTGTGTCTATATGTCTCTCTGTGTCTCTCTCTGTGTCTATATGTGTCTCTCTCTGTGTCTATGTGTGTCTCTCTGTGTCTCTGTCTGTCTCTCGTTCCGTCTTTCAGTCACCTCATATATTATTACTGTTATCTGTCACAACGAGGTTAGCAAATACGTCATAAACTATTTCTTCCTCGTCGTTGGCGTTCACGAAACCACCCCAGCTTCTCTCATAAACTGGGTGTCGTCTCAGGCTTCTCTCCTCGCCGTAAAGTTTCTCTGTCAAGGGAGCACTGATGAAGGCTATGCCGTCAGTCTGATTCTTTCTTGGAACCGACAATTTTGCTTTAACTTGCTATACTGTTTGCCTGTTTTTCACATATATATGGACACATACATGTCTGTTCAGTTTGTAATTTGCTCACCAGGGGGCACTTGAGGCTGGGAGTGGGCGGTTCTCAATTTGAAAGTTATGACTTGACCTTGACTTGCCAATGTGTTAGTGTCATCATTTTCGCTCCCTGTAGAGTATGGAGCCAAGACTGCAGCTTGACCCCCTTGCTAAATTATATCACAGTTAAATTTAGACTTAAAGGTCTTTTATATTTGGACATGCGCCGTAATATAACCGACTAGGTTGAACGGGACGCGCTTCGCCAAAACGAGGCAAAATTTTATTTAAAAAGAAAAAAAAATTGCCCCCTTGCAGGAAGCCTGCACTAAGGATTGCCACGCACGTGCAGCAGTGGTTCCTGTAGCAATGTTTTTTTTTACATTTAAGGTTACCAGCCCCCTGCATAATCTCATACTAGTCGCCTTGTACGACATGCTTGAAGGACCAGTAGTGTTATTCTTCCTTTGTCTCATCAGAAAGCCTCGGGAACTACATGAGGCAAGGAGCAGTCATCATCATCAGGTGCTATCTTCACATCGAAGATCGGCGGTAATGGAATCCCCAACGTCTTCTGTATCTTGTCTTGATGGTGCACTCTGATAGACTCTTTCCTGTCTCTTGTCTTGATGGTGCACTCTGATAGACTCTTTCCTGTCTCTTGTCTTGATGGTGCACTCTGATACACTCTTTCCTGTCTCTTGTCTTGATGGTGCACTCTGATAGACTCTTTCCTGTCTCTTGTCTTGATGGTGCACTCTGATAGACTCTTTCCTGTCTCTTGTCTTGATGGTGCACTCTGATAGACTCTTTCCTGTCTCTTGTCTTGATGGTGCACTCTGATAGACTCTTTCCTTCTCTTGTCTTGAAGGTGCACTCTGATAGACTCTTTCCTGTCTCTTGTCTTGATGGTGCACTCTGATAGACTCTTTCCTGTCCATCGATTGATGTTATCTTCCCACTTATCGCGCTGTCTTCCTCTTGTACGATTGCCTTCAACTTTGCCTTCTATTACGGTCTTCAGTAAGGTGTTATGTAGACCAGGAGCAGATTGCCTCAATTAAATCTGACTAGTGGTAATCTTTACGCCATTTTTAATTCGCGTTTATCACTTTTTACAAAATTTCCACATATCGTTATATGCTCATATCACTTATTTCACTAGCAACACGAAGCAGATATATATATATATATATATATATATATATATATATATATATATATATATATATATATATATATGCCTTTCTTAGTCACACGCGATAAGAGCCAACTACACCCCCAACGTCTAAGTGCATGTATTATTATCTTTTTAATATCGTGTCAACCGAGTGCACAGACACATACAACGAGCACTCACACACACACACACACACACACACACACACACACACACACACACACACACACACACACACACACACACACTACTATACAGCTCATACAGATTGCAGCGCTGAGAATCCTATGTTTATTATCTATTCTTTTATTTCTGTTTAAAATTCCGGGAGACGTTTCCGGGTTGTAACAACTGAAACTGCCGGGAGCAGTAGGAAAACCTGGCAAGTGAACACGATTGATCAGCCTGGAAAGATTACAACATAGGGGTCACAAATAATATTGGCTGTCGCGCTAGTATTTTGGCTTGTTACAAATCACAACAGGCATGCCGAATTTAGTATAGACTCAGCTACTGGTAATGAAAGGAAAATTAACATAAGAGATTTTAATTTAAAAAACAGGTCCGGGAATAAATCGAATGACACTTTTTCATGCGGAGATAACACTTTAGTCCTCGAAGCTGGGGACAGGATGTAGTTTCTGAGTTACCGTTAATCGCACGGACCACCACTGAGTTAAGCTTCAGCAATGTATAGGGTGTTTAAAAAATCACTCCCTAATATTACATTTTTTAAATCCTTACTTGTATTTATTAAATTTACACGAAACAAATGTTAAATCAAAGATTAATAACTGCCATTTGAGAATTATGTTTAGTTTTTTTTTTTTTTTTTTTTCTGAATATAGGTGTTCGTACTAACATTTTTGCTTGTTACAAGTCACTACAGGCATGTCGACTTTAAATTAAAACTCAGCTGCTGCTAATGGATGGAAAAAAAACATAAGAGATTGTATTTTTTAAAAAGCAGGACCGGGGATTGAACGAATGACACTATTTCACGCAGGGACGTTTAACCACGGAATCTCGGACAGGATGTAGTTGATGAATTATAAATTTCAAGTAAAATAGTAAGGGACTTACAGCTTACTCTTACAGTTATATCAATGTTTCTTAACATGTGGTCTATGGACCTGAGGGTCCGTAAGTAAATTAAAGGGGGTCCTTGGATGGATTAAAGAGGGTACCTGAATGGATTAAAAGGGGTCCGTGTACATAACCTAAAATTTTGAATGTAAAGTTTATTTATTATGCTTTTATGTACATTTCCTTTTCCAAGAGAAGGGCCCATGACCTACATCGTATAATCAAAGTGGTCTATAGCCTTCACTGGGCAATCAAAGGAACCAATGGCCTTCATCGGACAATCAATGGGGCCTGTAGCCTTCAATGGGCAAATAAAAGAATCCATATCCTTCATCGGACAATCAAAGAGGTCCATAGCTTTCATCAGACAATCAAAGCGTTCCATAACCTTCACTGGACAATCAAAGGGGTCCATGCACAAAAAGGATTAAGAAACCCTGAGTTAGATCTTCAAGAAAACGTCAGTGTAAACTTGGTTAAAGGAAGGCAAATCTGATCTAACCATTTATATATCACAAATACAAGGACTGGCCCAACAGATCTCTGCTCCTGTGGCACCAGCCCCATGACAGCTGAACATCTGCTCCAGTCCTGCCCAACTTACAGCAGTGAACATAGTGGCATATGGCAACAATCCACGTCTCTCCACAAAAAACTGTTTGGAGGTGTCAGGAGCCTTGAGCTGACTACTGCCTTTATTAGAGCCATTAATGTAGAAGTTTGTGGGCGAACGAAGAAGAAGAAGGATCTAACATATTATTTGTCCATCTGTACACAAAACATGGTGTCAGGATTGATGTTTCCATAAACATGGTGTCAGGATTGATTTTCCATAAACATGGTGTCAGGATTGATGTTTCCATAAACATGGTGTCAGGATTGATGTTTCCATAAACATGGTGTCAGGATTGATGTTTCCATAAACATGGTGTCAGGACTGATGTTTCCATAAACATGGTGTCAGGATTGATGTTTCTATAAACATGGTGTCAGGATTGGTGTTTCCATAAACATGGTGTCAGGATTGATGTTTCCATAAACATGGTGTCAGGATTGATGTTTCCATAAACATGGTGTCAGGACTGATGTTTCCATAAACATGGTGTCAGAATTGATGTTTCTATAAACATGGTGTCAGGATTGATGTTTCCATAAACATGGTGTCAGGATTGATGTTTCCATAAACATGGTGTCAGGATTGATGTTTCCATAAACATGGTGTCAGGATTGATGTTTCCATAAACATGGTGTCAGGATTGATGTTTCCATAAACATGGTGTCAGGATTGATGTTTCCATAAACATGGTGTCAGGATTGATGTTTCCATAAACATGGTGTCAGGATTGATGTTTCCATAAACATGGTGTCAGGATTGATGTTTCCATAAACATGGTGTCAGGATTGACGTTTCCATAAACATGGTGTCAGGATTGATGTTTCCATAAACATGATGAGCCCAGTGTGTGTACACACACAATATCGACCCAACTGTGACAAGATCCATAAGTATCACTACATTGTTAATTTAATAAAAGTAATCTTGCAACCAGGTAAACAAAAGACAACTAACAATAGGCTGTTGTGTTATCTCAGTCTCATGAACTGTCTGCCTGTACGTCCCCAGTAAATAAATTAGGGGGCTGCTGTAAAACTGGTAAGGAAACATATATATATTTGTGTATATATATATATGTGTGTGTGTAAACAAATAAAACGATAATGAATCAGTTTTACAAATTACATGTATTTAGGAAACACGGGACGTTTCGGGTTTCACCCTTCGTCAGCCACAGTTACTAACAGGTAACAAGGACAATAAATATAGACGTGTAAAAGAAAAATACTATAGATAATGCAAACACGTAATACATATTAACACAGATAAAAAGCAATAAAATAGCAAAGAAACTACAAAACCGAAAAGAATTAATCAATACAAAAAATTTAACAATCAACGAAAATCAACAGCAGAAAATTGAATGAAGAACAAGAAGTCCCTGGTATAAAACTCTTCGCTGAAAGAACTGGGGAGGCTATGAATAGTCCGAATGGCGTCCAATAGCATGGGTGAAAGTGACGTCATAAAAATACACAAATAAGACACGAAACGAAACATAAAACGTAATAAAAGAAAGATCGTGAAAAAGCGACGGATGAAATAAAGAAGTCTGAAGCAGAGGAAAGCCAATGAATAACAGATTCAAGCAAAATGATGCTGGACATTTAGACCGTTAGGAGAAAGGCAGCCCATTTCGAAAATGAGACGATTCTCTAGAGAAAATCGACTACGTTCATCGAAAAAGCAGGAGCGTAAACCGGTTACCTGGATGTCAAGGTGACCGGAATGGTCTGGGCAATAGAAATGAAGGGCCACAGGTTTCTGTTGTCTTTGATAAATATCATTTAAGTGTTCACGGAATATATCGGCCAAACGTCTGCCAGTTTCACCATTATAGGTAATGATACATCTTTTACAGATAATGGCATAAAAAGGATTCCTAGATTCACATGTAAACGACGATCTAATAATTAAATTGCCCTTCGGAAATGAAACAGTCTGAGTATGGAGCACATGCGCAGACGTACGACATCTTAGGCGGTGGCAAGACTGTGTACCAAAATATGGAGGGCTAGTGTTCATCAAACGGCTGTGTACGAGAATGTCCTTGAAATTGTTATCCCTGCGATATGCCACCAGAGAGCGATACCGGAACAATTCATAGGTAACAGGATCAGAGTTGAGAATAGGCAGATGACGCAATAGAACTCTTTTCAATGCCAGACAGTGAGGATGGAAAGTTAGCTCCAATTAGAGTCTGTCAGATCTGGCAGAAGGTTTAGTAGTGAGTGCCATCTGACGAGTGACGTGTGTGATGCATCAGATAAAACACATTCTGGATAAAGACGTCGGTGAAAAAAACTCTAACATCTCTAGAGCTCGCTCATGGAAATCATCGTCATCATGAGGTCACCAACAGACCCATGCATTAAGATCGCACCATCTCAGATCATCATTATCATTATCATGTTCTTTTTTTGCTCCCTATGCAGCATGGAGGTCCCATTACAGCTGGCAGGAAGCAGGCACACGCTTGTTGAGGTTGCTAACCTCATGCACAACTTCATATTAGTAGCCTTGTACGACATGCCTTAGGGGGCAGGCCTTTTCCTTCTTTGTCTTCTAACCCCCCCCCCTCCCCCCGTTTTTTCTTTTCTTTTTTTTAAATATGTGCAGGCGTTTATTTTGTGAGCTTTTCAATGCTCACTGGAGAACAATAGCAGATGCCAGTTAGTCTTTATAACGTTGTTCATTTCGCCGCCACATAGGTAGTTGTTTAGTGACTTACTTGTTAATGTCTGTGTTTTGATCTCTGGTCTGCAAATGATCCGTGCCAATGGTATTTCTCAAGGGTTAACTTCCCATTGATTGCGAAATGTTGACCTTCAGTTTTATCGTTTATTAATGAGCTATATTAATAAGTTAATCCAACACACTGTCAGTGGCTATAGTCTAACGTTATTAGTGAACTATATTTATAAGTTGATCCAACAGAAATATATAAAATACTTCTATGGCACGCGCCTCAAACAGCCTCTGACAACCAAGTCCAGCTCCCGGCCTTCACGTGTGGCTCAATTTGAGCCCGGCGGAACTGTTTCCACTGACGGGAGAAGGGGCAAAGGCGAGCGACTGGCGCCTTAAAACCAGCAGCTTCGGGCAGATAGGGCTCGTGATCCTTGGTTGGTAGCTTATCTAAGAGAAGGAACTCTGAATTCAAACCACCGCTGCCTTGCGGGAATATCCATTTGTGGAATTGGCTTCGGTAGTAAACCCTGAGGATAAATCCGGAGTCGGAGTCCCTAAGGCAGTCTAATGTCGATTCGACATTATTCTGGCAACTCCTGCGACATGGCTGGTACCAAACTGTATCGGCTACTGCCGTTCCTTTGGATCTACCGGCTGTGTGGAGAGGGGGAACATGCTGCATGGGCAACAGCTTGATCTCCATATAACTGTGCCCAAGCTCGCGCCCTGGAGAGGACACTCCAGCTTCACCCTACAGGTGTCGGCAAAACACGGGAAGTAGCAGTTACCGGTTATAAGCATTTTGCCCAATTGGCGTAGGGCATGGCGCCAGGGGCTACTTCCGACAGTGGGAGAGGTTCTAGGATCTCAATGGACAGCTACCGCCCGCTTCAAGCTGGGCAGCCCCCAGTCAATAAGGTGTTGTCCCGCCACTGTCTGCTTTCCCCATTGGGTGCATGGGGATTAGGGTCAAACCCGAACTGTGGACAGAAAATTTTGCACCAAGCAATTATAAAAAAAAATAGAAATAAGCAAACTCTCAGATTGGGATGCTGGAACGTCCGGACTATGTTGACTGGACTATCCGAAAACCTACAGGATGTAAACGATGTAAGGAAGACAGCCATAATTAATGATGAGCTTAAACGACTTCAGGTGGATATAGCTGCACTTCAGGAAACGCGCCTGGCGGGCTCTGGAATGGTGAGCGAGAAGGACTACACATTTTATTGGCAAGGGAAAGATCTTGATAAAGCTAGAGAACATGGAGTAGGTTTTGCGGTCAAAAAATCGCTAACTAACACGGTTGAACCAGGCGAGAATGGATCAGAACGCCTGTTAACGCTCCGCCTGCAAACTAGCACAGGTCCCATCACCCTTGTCAGTGTGTATGCTCCTACTCTGTACTCTGCCTCAGAAGCTAAAGATGAGTTCTACGAGAATCTAGCAGCAGTAATCAAAAGCATACCTAGGCAAGAACAGCTTGTTCTCCTTGGTGACTTTAACGCTAGAGTGGGTGCCGATAATGTTTCATGGCCTTCATGTCTGGGCAGGTTTGGTATTGGCAAGATGAATGAAAATGGACAACGGCTCTTAGAGTTGTGCGTCCACCATGACCTCTGCGTGACCAACACCTACTTTCAGACAAAATCCCAGCATAAGGTGTCATGGAGACACCCACGATCCAAGCACTGGCACCAACTTGACCTGATTCTCGTCAGAAGGCCACTCCTCAGGTCTGTGCTCTCCACGCGCTCGTACCATAGTGCAGACTGTGACACAGATCACTCCTTGGTTTGCTGCAAAATCAGACCACAACCAAGAAAACTCTATCGTGTCAGACATGAAGGGAAACCATGCATTGATACCAGCAAGATGTCAGACCCTTTCATGATTGCTCAATTCACTGCGACCTTCAAGAAAGTGCTCAGTAGCCCTCAGCATGGTGATACTATTACAGAGAACTGGGAGCATCTACGGAACACCATTCAAAGTACTGCACTTGCCACCTTTGGTAAGAAAACAGCAAAGTCAAATGACTGGTTTGACGCTTCATCAGATGTGATGGCACCTGTTATTGAAGCTAAGCGCAGTGCTATGAATGAATACAAACGTTCACCGAGTGCCAGAACCCTACAGATCCTGAGGGCTACGAGAAGCAAAGTTCAACAAACTGCTCGACGCTGTGCAAATGACTATTGGCTCCAGCTCAGTGAGAGCATCCAGATCGCAGCGCAAACAGGCAACATTAGACAAATGTATGACGGTATAAAAAAAAGCACTTGGCCTCCATAAAAGTAAGACGGCACCGCTAAAAACCATCAGCGGAGAGAAGCTAACCGATAAGGGTAAGCAGATGGAGAGGTGGGTCGAGCACTACTCTGAGCTTTACGCTAGAGACAATACCGTTACGCCTGCAGCCATTGATGCTGTCAATAGTCTGCCAACTATGGAGGAGCTGGATGCCGAACCAACATTAGAGGAACTCAGTAAGGCCATTGATAGCTTGGCCTCTGGCAAAGCACCAGGCAGTGATGGGATTCCTCCTGATTTAATCAAATGCTGTAAGAGCACGCTATTACATCCCCTGCATAGGATGCTGTGCCAGTGCTGGGAAGAGACAACTATTCCTCAAGACATGCGAGATGCCAAGATTGTAACACTGTATAAAAATAAAGGAGACAGAAGTGATTGCAATAACTACAGAGGCATCTCTCTTCTTAGTATTGTTGGTAAGGTTTTTGCCAAAGTCATCTTAATGCGACTACACAAGTTAGCTGAGCGCATATATCCAGAGTCACAGTGTGGATTCCGAGCTGGCAGATCAACAACAGACATGATCTTCTCTCTCCGCCAGCTTCAGGAAAAATCAAGAGAGCAGAAAAGACCATTATATATCGCCTTTATAGACCTCACAAAAGCATTCGACCTGGTTAGTAGGGATGGACTCTTTAAAATCCTCCTGAAAATAGGCTGCCCTTCTAAAATGCTGGAAATGATAAAGTCATTCCATGACGACATGAAGGGAACAGTCCAATATGCTGGAAGCACGTCACATCCCTTTGATATACGAAGTGGCGTTAAACAAGGCTGTGTTCTGGCTCCGACCCTCTTCGGAATCTTCTTTGCCTTACTCTTGAAACATGCATTCAGAGATGCAACTGAAGGAATATGCCTTCACACTAGGTCAGATGGCCGTCTGTTTAATCTTTCAAGGCTGAAGGCAAAAACAAAAATCAGAAGGGTCACTATAAGAGACTTGTTGTTCGCTGATGATGCTGCAGTCGTCACTCAAAGCCAACAGGAGCTTCAGAGCTTGATGAATCGCTTCACTAAAGCATGCAAGGACTTTGGCCTCACAATAAGTCTAAAGAAAACGAATGTGCTGAGTCAGGATGTGGGTGCTGCACCAGTTATCACTATCGATAACTATGAATTGGCAGTGGTGCACCACTTCACATACCTAGGGTCTACCATCAATGACAAACTCTCACTGGATACAGAAATCGACAGCCGCATTGGCAAACCTGCAGCTACCTTTGCCCGCCTCACATCGCGTGTTTGGGGAAACTCTAAACTCACAATGAAGACCAAAGCTGCGGTATATAATGCCTGCGTCACCAGCACACTCCTATATGGCAGCGAGACCTGGACGACCTATGCTAAGCAAGAAAGAAGGCTCAATACCTTCCATTTGCGGTGTCTACGCCGCATCCTCGGCATCTCGTGGAAAGATAAAGTGACAAATGTCGAGGTGTTGTCACGTGCTGGCCTTCAAAGTATGTATACGCTGCTTAGACAGCGCAGACTTCGCTGGCTTGGCCATGTTCGCCGCATGGAAGATGGTCGCATCCCAAAAGATATCTTCTACGGACAATTAGCAGATGGCAAGAGAACAGTTGGGCGACCACAGCTGAGGTTCAAAGATGTGTGCAAGAGAGATATGAGGGCACTGGACATGGATCCAGTAACATGGGAGGATGAAGCTGCCGATCGCACTAAGTGGCGATGCTATTTACGGCACCACCTCAGATTGGGCGAAGAGAGGCTCACACAAGAAGCAGAGGTGAGGAGAAAACGTCGAAAGGAGCACCAGGAAAATAAGCAGCTGAGGGCTGCCACCTCAGGGGCGCATTCCCATAGTCAGTTATGACTGAAGGGGCTATTATTATTATTATGATCCAACAGACTGTCACTGACAATAATCTAATGTTTATTAGTGAGCTATATTTATAAGCTGATTCAACACACTGTCAGTGACAATAGGCTAACGTTTTTAAGTGAACTATATTTATAAGCTGATTCGACACACTGTCAGTGACAATAGTCTAACGTTTTTAAGTGAACTATATTTATAAGCTGATTGAACACACTGTCAGTGACCATAGTCTAATGTTTATTGGTGATATTTATTTAAAAGATCCAACACCATCAAGGATATTGTCAATTTAAAGTCATTCTCACTAAATAACAGAACTAATGTGAGTCGGCTCGGCAAAGAAATGCATCGGAGAATGTACAAAAGCTATTACAAGTAAGAAGCTTTATACTGAAATTTAAATTAATTGTAAAATAAAGGAAACAACACAATCTTGGACTGAAAGACTTAAAAATAAATAAATCCACGAAAACAGAGGAATCATGCTTTCATAAGGAATTTTTTTTTTTTAAACTGCTTAAGACATAGGTAATGATTAGAAAAATGAATGAACGTAAAGAAAAGCAGAATACTTTTTTTTTCAAGTTGGTAGAATAAAAATGAAGTTTTGAACTCTTGAGAGCAAGACAGAAGATTAAATGAAAATGGTTTATAGAAGTAGAAAATGAAATTAGAGACCAAAACATTAAATACAATTTGAAATATAACGATTAATTAAAATGATACAGAAATTATGGAATAAAAAAAAGAAATATAGGAAAGACATTACAATTACGTGAAAGAAGTCACAAAAAGAAAATTTAAAGTAAGTCAACGAAACAGGAAGCTCGCAGAACGAAGTTGGGCAGGCCAAGTGATTAAGACGCTCCAAGTAAACACTAGACAAGACCAGGAACATCAGATGGCTAACTACAATGTTTACTTAAGTCGTCCAGGGAAAACATCTCTCAGGGTTCTTAACGGTTCGCGTTTCGTGCAAGCAGGCAATACAAACATAATATTAAGCTTCTCTTAGCTAACCATTAAGATGTTCATTAACAAGCCACAAACTCCATCTAGAAGTTACGCAATCAGTGGTCCCGTCTAAACTTAAGTTTGAAGACAGGAGTTTAAACACCAAACCGGAAATACGAGGCAGGCTCAACGACCGCCTTATCCCTTTCACAATGCTATGAGCTGTATGTGAGCAGGGTCGGATTTAGGCATAAGCTGAACAGGCTACAACTTAGGGCCTCACAGTTTGAAGGGGCCTCTCAAATAGTTGTTTAGCGAGGTGGGGGGAGGGGGTAAGCGTCACAGAAAGTTAAAGAAAGAGTTAAATGAGGAGTTTAATGTTAATTTCCACTTACAATGATAGTACCACCGTACATGATATGTGATTGTAGCGAAATCTGTGAAACAATCGCTAAATTCAGTAAGATTTTACTTCTATGATAATAAATAAACCCGCCCGTGTGTGCTTGCCTATCGTCGTCCTCAACGCCAGTAGAGCGCTGAATTGTATGCAGTAGTAATGCTTAGACAATGATCCCGCCGTCAAATATTATACGCTTTCCTAGTTTCGTCCTTGAGACTAACAATTAACTTGTGCCAGAACTGCGATACCAAACTGCCGTTCTGAATTAACGTACGATTTTAACTTTAACGCCACCAATAGTAGTAATTCGGACATTTTCCAGAAGTGTAGAAAGAAACTGCAGTAAGAATTAACGCAAAATATTACCAACGCCTTGCAAAACCCCTCTTCGCTCGACCCGCCGTTCTCTGTATATATCCACGCTGTTAGACGCGACACAGCCCAAAACACACACACAGTCGTATTCGGGCTAAAAATTAACTATAAGGTAACATGCGGCCAACGCGTTGTCGAATTTTTGTGACGTACTACAAAAGCGCTGTTTCGTTCTGAATGAGAACGACAGTTAAGAAAAAAGAAAAAAAAATTACGATTTAACGTGGAGATTTTTGAAAATACAGTACGGATAGGGGCAGAAAAGGAGTATAGGACTAGTGTCACGAGTTCGTGTTTACAGATTTGAATTGGCAAGATAGAAAAATATGTTATTTGAGGAAATGAAGAATAAAAACGATACTAGTGAATATAATAAATAAATGAATAAGAGAATAAAACCACTGTGTGACAGACAGCAACAGGATCACTAATTACTTGTCAGAATTATAAACTTTGAGGATATAACTGAGATATTGACGAAGACAGATGGACGAACAGACTTGAATCTTTCTCAGTTTGCCCTGTAGTGGGGATAGAGGGGAAGTTAGTCCTAGATTTGAAATTTTTGAGTTCAGTTTTAATAAAAAGACGCTAGAAGCCAAACAGTCCCTGATTGGCTGGAGATTAATATACTAACGGAGGGATAAAACTAATTTGTAGTTAGTGTAAAAAAAATGTTCTACACTAAAGTTGTTCTGCAAGCAAGATAATAGTACTATCTTGACTTTGCTGATCAGCACCAGCAAGCGATCTGGATTTGACCATATTTATCGCAAATCAAACTTATTAGTGTTAATATTTCTCTGATGCGGTAAGAAAGAAAACATTTATATCACCATTATTATTATGTATGTATTATTGAATATGTATGAAAATTATGTGGGCAGAAAGTTATCTAGAGGGAAGTCAGCATCAAACTTTGTGTTGTTTCACAGAGTTGTTAGGAAATATATTAACATGTTGTAGAAAAGCCAGACAGGCTTTCTGACATTTTGGGAGAAAGAAAAATTAAATATTAATGGGGAAATTGTTGTACAGTATTATGACATTTGACCAGGCAAACCACTAGCCGTCTTCTTCAGCAAGTCACCGTGATTGTACATGACTTGATATTATTAACTTAAAATGTTTCCTTTGTCAAGGAAAGTTTCAAACTGTAGTTTGAAGTTTATTTGACCATGAATGGGGTATACAACCAATTAAGAACGTTAACTAATTGTTTAGTTACCATGCTAAGTCTGAATATGATTAAAAATGTTTAGTATTTAGGGAAAGAGAGAGTATATGAGAGGTTGAGTAGGACGCATTTATATCGTTCCAGGGTTTTATCTATGACTCAAAGTGAGCCCAGGTCAACCAATACCTGTCTATATTTCTGCATCTAAAGAATTGATTCAGTATCGACTGTGTGCCTCTGTGTTATATTGCAGGAGCAGAATCCTTACTTGGCAGTGGAGGCTCGTGATCTAACCAAAATTCATCCTGCATACCAGGCACCACTCAGTTAAGAAATTGTCTCCGGGCACTTGATATACCAAACTCAACTACTCTCAGTTCCCAAATGTGTATTAGATCATTCAGATTGTGAGGAAGACAAACGTTCTTGTAATCAATACCCATTCATAGGAGCAAGAATAAATTGACATTGTTCCAGATTGACACATTTAATTACAGTTATGAATAAGAATATACTCAGTTATAAATTGAATTAATTTTATGTAAATACTTTGAATTATTATTTTGAGTTAAATATTCCGGTATACACAAAATTGTGATACTGGAACAAATAAATTGTAAAAAAAGATTTCACATTTTAAACTTAACTCTGGGTGTTGTTAATTACTTTTTCATAGAGTTCTTAAGTGTATTTGTTGTCATTTTATTATACCACAATTTCATTACCCTAGACATTATACGTAGCTGTCAGACATACTAGTCAAAAATAAGTCTGAGTGAGATCTTAGGGTGGTAGCAGAAAGAATTTCTGAGAACACACCCTTATCATCTATTAGACTCAGAGACCTTCACAGCTTGACCTCACTCAGTTACACTATAACAATAACACCAACATTCATAACATCTATATCCACCACATATAGTGGGTAGCTCGTTTGGGATTTTTTTTTTTAAAGTAGGAAATTAAAAATAATTTGAGAGTGGTTTGAGGTATCAGTGCCCATTGTTTTGTGTTGGTTAACTAGTTTAAATTAGTTTGATAACATTAGATTATTATATTGTTAACAATAAGATGGCAGACTTAGCCAAATTCAGATCTGCTGCTGTGCAGGCTGCAAAGGAAATGGGGATGGAAGGTCAAGGTCTGATTGCTTATGTCACAGCTGAATGTGATAAATATATGGAACGAGAAGATCAGAGGCTAGCTGAAGCCAAGAAATTAGAGGCTGATAGATTAGCGGAGGAGAAAAGAATTTTATTAGAAGATGCTAGGGAGGCCAAGCTGAGCAAAGATGATCAAGATGACAATGACATTCTTAAGCAAGCTCTTCTAGTTAGGTATGAGAAGAATAGCGAATTTTATAGGAAGAAATTTAGAAATGCCAAACTGCTGACTGGGGAGACTTATCTCCAGTTTTCTGCACACCTGGAGACATACCTGGAGAAATGAACTGCTCTGGGAAAAACCTAAGATTTAAGGGAAATGATAATGACTGAGCAGTTAAGAGAGTCCATGGCTCCAGACCTGAGAAAATTTCTCACGGAACAGGGGGCTGAGAGACTGGGAGAGATCTTAAATGTGGCTGAAAGATATCAGGCCGCCCAGTCTGAGATGGCAGGCATAAAGAAGAAGTCTATGGACCATAATAAAGCCCCACAAAACCAAAACCAACCTAAATTTGAACATAGGGACAAGTTTAATAAAGGTAAAGCCTATTATGATAAGCCAAGTTTTGACCAACGCGATGGAAACCCGCAATTCAGTGAAAGAAAAACTTTCCCTCAGGGAAATAAATGGTGTAAGAGGAACACTCATGACACCAAAGTGTGTACTAAGAAGCCTTCTACCTTCGCTGCTATGAAAACGGGGAACCAGGGATTAAAGGTGAAACCTACTGGACAGCAGGAACCTTATCACCCCCCCCCCCCAGTGTGTGAAGATGTTGTATGTAATGGGGTCACCATTAGGTGCCTTTATGATACAGGTTTAGATTATGACTCAGTCGTGAGCTCTCACCTGGTGCGTCTAGATCAATACACCACAGAAACAGTGGATATCCAAGGAGCGACCAAGGACGTAGCAACCATGACACTTCCCATTGCTAGAATCAGTGTAAAAACACGCTATGTGGAAGGAGTGATTAGAGCAGCAGTGATAAATGAACCAATCTACCCTCTAATATTGGGGTGCAGATATGTCTTCTTGGGGAATCTTAAGGGACCTGTGATCATGGCAACAGTGCAGACCAGGTCACAGTCAAGGAAGGAGGAGGATGAACCTATAAATACTCATCCAGAGGAGATGAGGAAGGCACAGGCGGAGGATAGGTCACTCAAACCGTGTTTTAAAAAATTGCCTAAATGCCATACACCTCCAAACAAAGGAGAATTTTATATGAGGAATAAACTCTTATATAGGAAGACCGGAACTCGTTCAAATGGTCACGGACAACTGGTACTTCCCAAGATGTTTAGGGCAGACGTAATAAGGAGTTTACATGTTGGAAAAGATGGGGACCACGAGAAAGTAAGTACCATCTGCCAAAAGGTTTCTCAAAAATATTATTGGCCAGATGTAATGATAGACATTGAAAATTTTGTAGAAGCCTGCTGCATATTTCACGAGGGAACACCCACAAGTGGGGAAAATGATACTCAGGACCTAGAAACGCCACGGGGCAAACGTAGGCCTGAACATAAGGAGAAAAATAAATATAATAAAGTAGACATAGTGGAATGGGAACCCCCTTTTCACACCCAGTCTTCAATTGAATCGGTTAGAATGGCCACTATCCGTCGAGTGCAAAAAGTGGTATTACCCCAGAATAAGCCGACAATCCCTCGGTCGGAATTATGTAAACTGAAGGAAGAAAAAAGAGAGCGAAGTTCTCTCACCTTGAATTTGAACCTGAGGGGAGACAACCACAGGAAAAGAATTGGTAGTGGAAGGTTCTTATGTGATGACAAAAGGAAGAAAAGTCACCACCACCACACTTCCAGTTCCATGAAATTTGCCGGTGCCATGAAAAATATGTAGGCAACCCTGTTATCTGGGAGGCCAATCAAAGGTCCATTGGAAGCCTTGTTAAGGACGTGGACAGATGAGAAGGCAGAAGAGACTGTTACCTCATCGTATCAGTATGTGAACGAGCTGACCACTCGTCTCAAAACTGGCTGGAAACTGGCAAATGATAATCTCAGACAAGCCAGGAAGAAACGTGCTGCTTATTTTAACAAGAAAGCGAAGGATAGGGAATTAGCTGTGGGAGAGAAGGTGTTGCTTCTCCTACCCGGCAGCAGTAACAAGTTGCAAATTGGATGGCAAGGTCCATATACGGTTCTAGAGAAGGTGTCTAGAACTAATTATAAAATAGACAAAAAAGGTAAGGAGAAAATTTATCATGTGAATCTCTTAAAGAAGTATCTGGATAGAGAAATCCAGGATGAGACACATCCTAATGACCTTGTCGATAGCAACGGGGATGAAAAATAAACCACTCACCTCTCACGAGTACCCCTTAAAAACAGGTGAAACACAGGCACAGATAAAAATTAGTAAGCATCTGACTAAAGCTTAGAGGGAGCAGGTTCAAAAGGTTCTGATTGAACATACAGACGTGTTAACGGATAAGCCGGGGCACACAAATCTGTTAGAATATGATATGAAGCTAATATACCCTACACCCATCTGTATGAGAGCCTATACTATTCCGTTCGCTAAGGAAAAAGCTTTGAAAGAGGAGATAGATTATTTGTTGAAGGAAGGAATTATTTCTCACAGTGAATCTCCTTATATCTCTAGTGTGGTTTTGCTGAGAAAACCCTCTGGGGAACATCGTCTGTGTATAGATTACAGAAAACTGAATGCTGTCACAGAAAATCAGGTGGATCCATTACCTGATACCAATCAGCTGTTTGCCAGGCTGAACAAGGCAAAATATTTTTCTAAGGTGGATCTTAGCAAAGGCTATTATCAAATTCCAGTAAAGCCGGAGGTTCGACCTTATTTAGCCTTTAGCACTTCGGAAGGCCATTATGAGTTCAACATGTTGCCGTTTGGGTTGAAAAATGCCCTGAGTGTGTTTTCCAGAATGATGCGAAAATTGTTGGATCCACTAAATAATCCATGTATAACGAATTTCATGGATGACATTCTTATTGCTACTGAAACATTCGAAGAACACATTAACTCTCTGAATATGCTATTCGATAGGCTCAGAAAAGCAAATTTGACGGCTAGACCAACAAAATGTTGTGTGGATTATAAAGAGCTGGAATTCTTGGGACACACAGTATATCAGGGAAGCATGACCCCTGACCCCAAGAACCTGGAGAAATTACAAAGAGCTCCGAGGCCACAAACAAAAAAAGATGTGAGATCTTTCGTATCCTTGTGTGGGTTTTATCAGAAATACATAAAGAACTTTAACTCTATATGTGCACCGCTGACAGATTTAACTCGTAAGGGTCAACCTGATAAAATTATTTGGTCAGCGCAGTGTGAATTGGCATACCAAGAGTTAAAAGAGAAACTCACCAGCAAGCCGATATTGAAATTGCCTGATTTGAGTCAGGAATTTGTGGTGAGAACGGATGCTAGCAACGTCGGATTAGGGGCCACATTATTACAAAGGTCCACTTCACTTGATGGGGAATTAAACCCAGTTGCTTATGCTAGCCGCAAGTTGAATAAGGCGGAGCAAAACTATTCAACAAGTGAAAAAGAATGTTTAGCTCTAATCTGGGCTATAAAAAAGTTCCAGATCTATCTGTATGGTAGAACATTTGTGGTCCAAACTGACCATCAGCCCCTCGTGTTCTTGGCATAGACCAAGCATGAAAATGCTCCTCTATTAAGGTGGTCATTACTTATCCAACCTTATTCATTTACAATCGAATATATACCGGGTTCGCAGAATGTGGGAGCGGACTTCTTGAGTAGGCACCCTTATGAGGAAAATCAGAAAACGCCTAGGAAATAGGATTTCATTTGCGCTAAATGTCTCACAGATTATAACCTGCAATGAATGCATGTTTTAGGAAGGGAGGTGGGTAGCGAAATCTGTTAAACAATCGCTAAATTCAGTAAGATTTTACTTCTATGATAATAAATAAACCCGCCCGTGTGTGCTTGCCTATCGTCGTCCTCAACGCCAGTAGAGCGCTGAATTGTATGCAGTAGTAATGCTTAGACAATGATCCCGCCGTCAAATATTATACGCTTTCCTAGTTTCGTCCTTGAGACTAACAATTAACTTGTGCCAGAACTGCGATACCAAACTGCCGTTCTGAATTAACGTACGATTTTAACTTTAACGCCACCAATAGTAGTAATTCGGACATTTTCCAGAAGTGTAGAAAGAAACTGCAGTAAGAATTAACGCAAAATATTACCAACGCCTTGCAAAACCCCTCTTCGCTCGACCCGCCGTTCTTTGTATATATCTACGCTGTTAGACGCGACACAGCCCAAAACACACACACAGTCGTATTCGGGCTAAAAATTAACTATAAGGTAACATGCGGCCAACGCGTTGTCGAATTTTTGTGACGTACTACAAAAGCGCTGTTTCGTTCTGAATGAGAACGACAGTTAAGAAAAAAGAAAAATATTACGATTTAACGTGGAGATTTTTGAAAATACAGTACGGATAGGGGCAGAAAAGGAGTACAGCACTAGTGTCACGAGTTCGTGTTTACAGATTTGAATTGGCAAGATAGAAAAATATGTTATTTGAGGAAATGAAGAATAAAAACGATACTAGTGAATATAATAAATAAAAGAATAAAAGAATAAAACCACTGTGTGACAGACAGCAACAGGATCAGTAATTACTTGTCAGAATTATAAACTTTTAGGATATAACTGAGATATTGACGAAGACAGATGGACGAACAGACTTGAATCTTTCTCAGTTTGCCCTGTAGTGGGGATAGAGGGGAAGTTAGTCCTAGATTTGAAATTTGAGTTCAGTTTTAATAAAAAGACGCTAGAAGCCAAACAGTCCCTGATTGGCTGGAGACTAATATACTAACGGAGGGATAAAACTAATTTGTAGTTAGTGTTCGTGGCCACTTGTAAAAGAAATTTTCTGCACTAAAGTTGTTCTGCAAGCAAGATAATAGTACTATCTTGACTTTGCTGATCTGCACCAGCAAGCGATCTGGATTTGACCATATTTATCGCAAATCAAACTTATTAGTGTTAATATTTCTCTGATGCGGTAAGAAAGAAAACATTTATATCACCATTATTATTATTATTATATATGTATTATTGAATATGTATGAAAATTATGTGGGCAGAAAGTTATCTAGAGGGAAGTCAGCATCAAACTTTTTGTTGTTTCACAGAGTTGTTAGGAAATATATTAACATGTTGTAGAAAAGCCAGACAGGCTTTCTGACATTTTGGGAGACAGAAAAATTAAATATTAATGGGGAAATTGTTGTACAGTATTATGACATTTGACCAGGCAAACCACTGGCCGTCTTCTTCAGCAAGTCACCGTGATTGTACATGACTTGATATTATTAACTTAAAATGTTTCCTTTGTCAAGGAAAGTGTCAAACTGTAGTTTGAAGTTTATTTGACCATGAATGGGGTATACAACCAATTAAGAACGTTAACTAATTGTTTAGTTACCATGCTGAGTCTGAATATGATTTAAAATGTTTAGTATTTAGGGAAAGAGAGAGTATATGAGAGGTTGAGTAGGATGCATTTATATCGTTCCAGGGTTTCATCTATGACTCAAAGTGAGCCCAGGTCAACCAATACTTGTCTATATTTCTGCATCTAAAGAATTGAGGCAGTATCGACTGTGTGCCTCCGTGTTATATTGCAAGAGCAGAATCCTTACTTGGCAGTGGAGGCTGGTGATCTAACCAAAATTCATCCTGCATACCAGGCACCACTCAGTTAAGAAATTGTCTCCGGGCACTTGATATACCAAACTCAACTACTCTCAGTTCCCAAATGTGTATTAGATCATTCAGATTGTGATGAAGACAAACGTTCTTGTAATCAATTCCCATTCATAGGAGCAAGAATAAATTGACAGTGTTCCAGATTGACACATTTAATTACAGTTATGAATAAGAATATACTCAGTTATAAATTGAATTAATTTTATGTAAATACTTTGAATTATTATTTTGAGTTAAATATTCCGGTATACACAAAATTGTGATACTGGAACAAATAAATTGTAAAAAAAGATTTCACATTTTAAACTTAACTCTGGGTGTTGTTAATTACTTTTTCATAGAGTTCTTAAGTGTATTTGTTGTCATTTTATTATACCACAATTTCATTACCCTAGACATTGTACGTAGCTGTCAGACATACTAGTAAAAAATAAGTCTGAGTGAGATCTTAGGGTGGTAGCAGAAAGGTTTTCTGAGAACACACCCTTATCATCTATTAGACTCAGAGGCCTTCAAAGCTTGACCTCACTCAGTTACACTATAACAATAACACCAACATTCATAACATCTAAACCCACCACAGTGATATGCCTAACTGAATTTTTAAACGTAAGTATGATTTATTTCAAAGAAATTGCCTGACTAATTCCTTTTATATCTTTCTGTGACAATTTCTCTGTTACCCATTGTCAAATATGGCGTCTACAGCTTTCTATGACTTCTTCTTGTTCTTCTTGGATCCTTAGTTCCTGACTGACAAAGCAGTCAGTGGCCATCACGCCTAGTGGCGTCTTGTAAGGCAGCAACTAACTGTTTCCACTTTGTTCGGTCGGTGGCCATCCTTCGTGCAGTGTCCCAACTCTGGTTCATGGTTTGCAACTCAGCCTCCACTGTTTTCTGCCAGGTTGTCTTTGGTCTGCCTCTCTTTCGCCGCCCTTGTGGGGTCCATAGCATAGCAGTTCTTGTGATGGTGTCAGGTCCTGTAGCTTAGCATGTCTAAACCCGACCCTGTATGTGAGTCTCAATGACAGACTAACGCTTCCATGAATTCTATGACAGATTTAGTCATACATAAACACAGTGAGTTTGTGTAACCCACGAAGATTTATGACAGACTAATAATAATAACGACAGACTAAAACCTCAGAAACACAGTAAATTGTGTAGCCTATGACAACCAATGACATACTTAAATCTCCAAAACGCCATGAGTTGCGTATTCTCTGGGTTTTTATTAAATAGTCTTTTTTTGTTAAATGTTCATTCGTTAGTTGACTTCTGGTTCGACCAAAACGTTTATTGTTGTTGATCATAATCGACGTCACTGCATTCCAGGCAAACCCATAGGTGCTCAGTCTCCCTCAGTAAATGTAGAAGGGAATGCTAATTGTTCCTGTTGCGCGCTGATTGTATATACGCCGGATGCATCCTCTCCAACGTCCCATCCCTGCTAGTCTTACGTTTGATGCCAAATTCAAGCAATCTTAGATTTGATGATTCATCGATTGCAGTGTCATTCTCTAACAGGTGATTGCACTCAGTATTTCTCCACTCTCCATATCCAATGCACCTTCTGTGGGTGCTCTTAAAGCTAGTCTGTCAACTCTTTCATTACCGCGTACCCCTGCATGACTAGGACAGTAGATCCACACCAGTTCCTGAAGATTCGAGGCCTCTATGGAGGTTTTCCATTCATGCCAGAGCCATCCACTTTGGACCTTCTTAAGCGTGTGAGTCTGATACAATGACTGCCGTTGTTAAAGAAGTTTCATACATTCACCTTCATCATCATGTGACGTATTCTTTCCAGAACGTTGTCTCCATTACAGCTGCTCTGAACGCATCACGATTCTGGGCAAGTCGACCTGCATCAGCCAAAGACAAGTTCAGACTCTCTGTGATGTCCTGGGTCCACCGTCGTCTAGGTCGACCCCTTCCCCTTTTTCCAGGGACCATGCCTTCCATCACTGTTTTTTCCAGACTATTATGTCTTTTTATATGACCGAAAAATTTCAGCTTCCTTATTGCGATGGTATTAATGTATAAATTTAAGGTTTAATGTATGTTTATGTGCACACGTCTGCTGGATGATAAAGCCAGAGACAACTCTGAATTGTAACTGTAATTTTCATGTTTTTCTACCCCGAAAATAAGTAAACATCATCTATTTTCATTTTCGAAGCATTTGGCGTAATCAAACCCTTCCAGGAATGCGTTGTCGTCAAAACATTGTACAAACACAGGACAAGATCACTAGAAGAAAGAAGAAATGTGTGTAACACTCAGAGAGAATCACGCAGCGAAGGACAAGTATGTCAGGAGTGGGTTTTCTCGTAGCTGGAATAATACGATATACATAGTATCATGAACAGGAGCACTATAACTTCTAATTCCTTAAACATGGGAGCTACTGTTGTTAGCACCATATTGGATGCAGGTGCTGTTATCGGTATCATAATATTTTGGACGTGGGCGCTATCATTATTAGCACAATATTTTGGACTCGGTTGTTGTTATTTTAAGTATCTTTGGCGATAGCTTTTTCTTCTTTTTTCATAATTTTTACATGCACCAAATATTTTAACTTGCTAGTTTATATACGAAATTAGCGAATTTTCACGCTGGTCTGCCCTTTATATTTGTTCTTTTAAAATGTTAAACTTTAACAAGGAAGCAGAACTAAGGGATGTGTACACTGCAATTTTACCCACGCCTACGCCATTTCTCACAAACTGCCTTCGTATGCTAAATGTTAACGGGTTAGTCAGCACATTTCATTAAGTCGCTATATAAATCGTGCAATGGATGTAGGTTAGAGTGCAAGTCCGGCCTCATTTCATATCCCCTTCCTCTTACACAGAAAAGCAACAGTACCGAGCTTTATGAACGAAAATAGACATTAATATATTGTCTTCAAGAAACCTCCATTTATTTGCTACCTGTGTCAAGGATAAGGAAACACCACTACACGCGTGAGATTATTAATAGTAACTGTTGTTCTAAGTGACAAGATGACACGGTCATATTTTCACTGGGAGATAGCCTCTCCCTTGACATCTCCGTGTGACAAATGTCCAGGACGTGTGTGACGTATGCTGTCCACAGGCTCCACGAAACAAGAGCACAGAACGTGAAGAGAGACATTACAGAAAAAGTCTCGGAAATAACGTAGGAAAGATGAAACAGTAATATTGATAGACTAGAGGCCTGAGCACTTGTAATGCTCCTAGCAAACCCAACGGCCTAATATCCGGCTTTTGGCTAGGATCATGTGTCTACACACAGGGACCGGTACAGTGACATTCATGTGTCATTAGGTCCTTTGTGTGAGAACACAGAAGATCACTAGGTGACACATTTTGTCATTGGGTCTTCTTGTGTTGGGACATGTGGTCTTGACCAGAGCCGGGTTTGGGGCGGGGACAATGCGACCTCATGCGAGGAAAAAATATGCGACCTCAAGCGAGGAAAAAAAAAAAAAAAATTGATAGACTAGAAACAAGAGCAGATCAAGAAAAAGTACACACCAAACCTCTTTGTACAACACATGAGAACGACAGACAAATCAAAAGTGACGAATGCGAACGAGAGAAAACCAGGTACGACTAATTTAAAAAAAAAAAAAAAAGAAAGAACTATGTAGGCTAACATTTGAACTTTATTTGATAATAAATCTTATCATATGTGTCAAAACATTTTGAGTACACAAATATAAGAGTTTATTATGTGTATCAACCCGTCTAAAGTCAGTAACATGTCTTCCTTATTAAACGCTCTACGTTACATACATACATACAGTGGCGAAGTTTGGATTTCTTCTAGGCTAGCTATCTGGGTGAGATGTGCCCTTATTCCTTCTTTCTTCTTCTTCTTCTTCGTTCACCCTCAGATGTCAACTTTATTCCGATATTCAGTCTTGTAAGACTTTCCCCCTGCCTCATGAAAAACACGAACCATACATAACGTTTATAAGCCCAACACAAACAACTTTCATGTTAGCCAATCCAGTAACCCGGTAACTTTGCTGCGAGAGGCATACGTTCTAACCACGCTGCCAAACGGAAGCTCATATATACAGTGGCGTACATATATATGAGCTTCGGTAAGGAGCACAAAGTAAAATTACGATAATTATGATTATTGAACAACTAACTTATGTTATATTATGATATAATGTTTAATTTTGTTATTATTTCTGTAACCATCAACGCTTAACATGGCATAGTGAACAAATTACATATTATTATATTCGTCTATGAACTGAGATGTTGGCCATGTCTGCAGAATGGGAGAAGCACGGGAAACTAAGAGCCACGGATCCAGACCTCCAGGACGACCCAGATTCCGCTGGGAGGACAACATTAGACAATCTTTGAAGGACCGAGGACCAGAATGGAATCAAGCCAGGAGGAAGACAGCCGATATAATAGTATGGCGCTCTCTCTTACAAACCTCTACACCTCACGGTAGAAGAGGAACGACTAAGTAAGTAGTACGTATATTCGTCTATGAATTTCAAATTCAACGGAACAGTAATCCTAGTAATTGCACTTACAGTTAAGTGTAGTATTGCGTAGTGTGATGAGACGGCTAGTTTACTTACTGACAAAGCTTGTGGTTCAATAATGATAATTATCGTAATTTGACTTTGTGCCCCTTACAGTGAATGGAAGCACCCACTGCAGCTGGCCCTACAGGAAGCCTGGACAAAGCATTGACAAATTCTTAGACTAGTGGTTTCTATGACAATCTGTCTTACATGATGAGGTTGCCAGCCGCAAACAAACAAACAAACAAACAAATTATTATAATGTATAGCAAATACTAAGTAACATACCTAAACCCAAAAATGTAAATAAATATACTCTCAAACAACGTAAATAAATATACTGTACTCTCAAACAACGTAAATAAATATACTCTCAAACAATATGAAAAAGTTATTTTTGTATTTATCATCAACAGCTAATGTCCCGTGTAGTTAGTTTCTCGGGTGCCTCAGTAATCAGGACGATGATCTTAAAGATATATACGTTTTCAAGAGAAACCAGAGTTAAAAGACGATGATCTTAAAGATGTATACGTTGTCAAGAGAAACCAGAGTTAAAAGACGATGATCTTAAAGATTTATACGTTGTCAAGAGAAACCAGAGTTAAAAGACGACGATCTTAAAGATTTATACGTTGTCAAGAGAAACCAGAGTTAAAAGACGATGATCTTAAAGATGTATACGTTGTCAAGAGAAACCAGAGTTAAAAGACGATGATCTTAAAGATGTATACGTTGTCAAGAGAAACCAGAGTTAAAAGATAAGATCTAAGACTACTGCATCCTCAGGCATGTCGTACCAGGCGACTATTATGAGGTTGTGCAAGAGGCTGCACACATCATCATGTCAAACAAATGACCACAGAAACCATCGCTACAAGAGCACGTGAATAATGAGGACAAAGGAACCAGTTCAAATGTGGCACCTTGCTCCGTTAGGAGCGCAATGGAAAATTATTATGATAATCAACTGCCAATTATGCCAAAGTCAAACTTTCATTGACGCGATATTCAATTTTAGCATGTAAAAAAATAAAACTACAATCAACTTTCGCTAGTAATATCATCAATATTTATAACTGATGATACCATGAACTATCAGTAACGCTATTATCAGCAATAAACAGTACAGCAAGTATTACCATTACTAAATGAAATGTTAATATTAAAAACTTATTAGCAACGTTAAGCATGTTTTAATCTGAAAATACTTTCAAAATTATATTATTGCACGGCAGAAATGTAAAATATACAATAATGCTTATTTCTTTACCAGAATGAAATAAAAAGATTTCGTTCGTTTGTTCGCTATAAAAAGTCCAACAATTATCATCAGTGCATTTATAAAAACGACACTCACAAAACGACATTACCTGTTAAGTTTCCCAACTGTGAAACAGAATATGTCTTGTTCAGGCTGACATACTATTTTATACTGCCCGCTAGAAGTCACCTAATAAATATTCATGAGGCATTGTAATATTTTAAACTCAAACTGTTGGTCGCTAGGATCCGGGGCGCGCGCCGATACTCGTCTGTATTGGATAAGTAGAGAAGCTCGAAAACTGCACGAGGAAATCACTAGCTCGCGGTTTGTTATGTCACGTACCGGTGTCAAGGGGGTTTTTCTCTGAGACGGCTTTTGTTGTTCTCCCTGCCGTCTGGCTCATTATGTCATTGCGATCCAAGAGGTTGAATGGTATAACGTGTTAATTATTCTACTTTTTGTAACTCTAATTGACCCCGTATTAGTACAAGGCCAGAAAACACCATATATTCCCCACAAGTAACGCAACAGACTTTGCCGATACGTTCTCTGGTTACATTCGATTATTATAATTATTATTTAACTTTTTTAAAGTGTCGTCGCTATTTTCTGTGATTGTTAACATGAATGGCCGCCACTAGACACGCTTGGTTTAATCAGTACTATATGGTATTCAAGGAAACTGGAAGTGTAAAAAGTCAAATTTGCATGTGACATAAAATTGAAAAACATTGCCTGCGTGAGAAATATGTCGAGTATTAAGCGAGAGATCAAAGGTTAATTTGACATTGGAGATTTAAAGAGAAGAAAAAAAAAAAAAGTCACGGTTTGCAACATTTTTACAGGCAGTTATGTTTTCTTATGTTTATTGCTTTCCTGACATTACCACAAACTAACAAGCGTGACAGTTGTCATAACTTCCGGAACTGACTAAGCCAGTGCGCAGGCGTGAGAGAAGCAACCATTTTGCTCTGATGTCAAAGAGTTAATGATGTTCTCAAATTAATACCTATATACCCGAAACCTAAGGTTCTTTTATATTTGGACATGCGCCCTAATATAACCGACTGGGTTGAACGGGACGCGCCTCGCCAATACGAGGCAAAACTTTAAAAAAAAAAAAAATGATGTTCTCGCATTAACATTACACGTCATGTACAGTATTTAACAAATTACCGTACTATAATTGTTGATAATTTTGTTTAGCTGTTCTCTTTTGCTGATTAGTTATTTTTAGGTTTTACGAGCACATTATTATCCGAGTCTTTCTGTTATCATCATCATCATCATCATCATCACGATTTATCTCCACAAAGAGCAACGGCCTTCAACAAACATATCTCAAGTCTTTCTGCCCCGTGACATCCGTTAAATGCTTGTCCATGTCTTCTTCATCCCCTTCAAGTATATCTGCAGTTTTCTTGTCCATGTGTTCTTTGGTCTCCTACTACCTATTTGACCCTGGGAATTCCAGAACAAAGACTGCCTGATACAACTATCAACAACTTTGTAACCTGTATGTCCTATACATGGCTTCTGTCTTCTCCTCATCTCTTGTTACACAGACATTTGTCTGGTTCCTGTCATCAGCTCCACATTAAGGATCTTGTCAGACCATTTCAATCCGTCTATTCTACGCAAGCACCCATTTATGAAAGTATGTAGCTTTTTGGCTTCAGAGACATGCAATAGGATTGACTTGACTTTCATGTCAGCGTGGCGTTAACTGAGAAAATAATCAGTGTTTATGAAAGATATAGGGTAATTAATATGAGAGACAGATACGGGATAGAAGACACTTACAACGCTGTGAGAAAGAAAAATGTAAGCATGTGTGGAAGTGTCGTAATTTTTGATGAGATAGGTCTGAGGACACGGTTTTTCCACACTTGTACGCATTGCTGAGGATAGGGAGCACTGGAGGACCCTGTCTGCTGATGCTTCCACCATGGCACCCCTACGACCCATGACGGGTTATGGGTTGAGATGATGATGAGGTCTTAGAAATTTATGGTCCCGTCCGAGCAGAGGTGATAGTGATAACTCTGTGAGAATAAGGGGTAAGAAATAGATAGCTGTTTCACGAGGGTGATAGGGTAAGAGGAAGGACGGTCACTGAATCGAGTAGTTGCTCTAATCCAGCCTATCTTACGACATTAATTTAACTGCAGACGCACTTACTCTCCTTGCTAAACAATGTTTTTACAAGTTACGCTACACTCATGTACACACATCAATTTGGTGACACAAATGCACAAACGTGAATACAACCTACGTATAATATATAATGGGACAATGGGGTTGACCAACACGGTAAGTAAAGGTTTATTATGTTTATTATCACTAAACAAAAAGTACAACATCAATCATGTTACATTTATAAAGCATAGTTACAGACAAGGTGGAAAAAAAATAGTATCTCAATAGGCCCTCCCCTCTTGTAAAGGAAAACAATCCAAAAAAAATTACTATCAGAGGTAATTAACCCAAAGAGAGATCAATTTTAACGATGGGATATGCAATAATCAGTAAGGGGTATAGGAACAGGTTCTTAATTTTTTTTAATCTATCCCGTGACTAAGCAGATTAGGGAGGGAAAGAAAAAAACACAGAAAAAGAAATTAAGTATACTGATGTTAGCAAGAAAAAAGAAAATTAAGGTTATCTAATTTCGTTCATTCAATGCACGCTTACAGTGGCCACTTTCATCTGCACTTACCAATCGTTGAAGCAGGCATTCCATGGAATAAAAAAACTCTAGTAAGTACTAAAAAACATTCAGGGTCCTTTGCTTTGTCTATTCAGCCCCAGACTAACGTGGTTTGCTGTCGGCTATTTTTCCGTAGTCGCTGAAATCGAGGCGTTACTTTTTTTGTTCCAGGATATTCCTCTTTTCACTGCAGTTAATGTTTGGGGTAAGGGTTCTATGGGGTGGCACTGTCCTCAGAATTGAAAAAAATATATATATAAAGATATATTGGTCCGGAGGGGTCTCGCCGCTGGTAGCTAAGACACTCTATGGCGTGATGAAAAAAGAACTTTAGGAAAATGATACTCCTCGGCTGTTCAATGAAGTGATGGCAGAGTATGACCAGTGAGTTTTCTTTAGGGGGTAATCCAGTAGGAAAACGTTTACTGTCATGTGTAAAAAATAGTGATATAAATTCTGCCACAGCAGATCAGTAATATTTATGGAATGGCTTCTGGCAATTGTTCTTCTCCAGTTATACTTTAAAATGGCTTATTGTTAAAGTTCTTGGTTTTACTACTCTCATGGATGGAGAGGTGGACCACATAGGGAGTGACAACACCAAGATTTAACCACAATAATCGCTGGATGGTGTAAGAACCAAAGTCAGTAAGACCTTAAGAAACGCTAGGACGCAAAGTATGACTAGCCTATATGTAGAAAATAGCCGACAGCAAACCCCGTCAGTCTGGGGCTGAAAAAGACAAACCAAAAGACTCTGATTGTTTTTTAGTACTTACAACATGTAATCATAATATAAATCATATCCTGACACGCGTTATTTTTTTTTAGGTAAGACTATTTTAACCACTCCGGTATTTAATTATATATATATATATATTTTTTTTTTTAAACCCCGCGAGTGTCTAGTTTAGCTTAACGGTTTAAAACACGAGATATGAACGCTAGTCTTTTAGAAAATTACACACGTATGAATAGAATTAAATTGCGTTACATCAATTATCAATAGCCTAGCGGCTTATAAATTATTTGAAGCATCTCTCACTGGGGACATAGCGGGTGATTAAATTTACCTTTACTACTGGAGAATTTTCTACATGTTTATTTAATACGTTTCAATTAACACAAAAATCCCAGTAAAATATAATGAAACTTAAACAATTAAATCCCTTTGATGCTAATAACTATATATTTAACGCAACACAAGAAAACTGAAATAAATCTCCACTTATTTCTATAGGAAATCCAGATAAATAAGACTCCAAAACTGCGCGCTAGACCATTCAAGAATCCTGATAGCAAACTGACAACTGAGTTTGATGAGCATGACTATATATATATATATATGAAATGGCGGATTTTTCCCTCCCCTATGAGGAAATGCACACCTCTCGTAGATTCTTCGTTCAATTCTTGAATCAAAGTCAAAAATCACACCAAAGCCTACCGTAGATTCGTTTCCCTAGCGAGCGAGCTTTTAGGTTCGTTTCCCTAGGTGAGCAAATTTGCGTCTCGTGGAGCACGATCAACAAAATTAAGATTATATCAGAGCTGTGTGCTTTCTGTGCTTCTCTATGGTGCGGAATGCTGGAGAGTTACAGAGAAGGAAATGTCGAAATTGTCCTTTTTTCACACAACATGCCTACGAAAAATTCACCGAATCTTTTGGCCGAATACCATCACTAACCAAGATCTGCTTACTCGTAGCAAGCAAGAGGACATGCACACCGTCATAGCTGGCAGACGCTGGAGCTGGGTTGGCCATGTCCTCAGAAGAGACCCCGATGCCATTACAATAACAGCTATGCTTTGGACCCCTGAAGGAAAACGAAAGAGAAGCCGACCAAAAACAACCTGGCGGAGGACTGTGGAGGCTGAGATGCAAAGAATGAATCAGAGTTGGGGCACTGTACGAAGGATGGCCACCGACCGAGCAAAGTGGAATCAATTTGTTGTTGCTCTACAAGATGCCACTAGGCGTGATGGCCACTGACTGCTTTGACGGTTGGCGGCTAAGGATCAAAGAAAGAAGGAGCACGATCAAAAGGCTTGCAGTCGGTGAGTGGTTAACGCCCCTTGATACTGCAATTAACGAACCGTTCTCTCTTTAGAAACTACAAAACCCGTGGCCTCGCCCTCCCCGTGTTTCAGGGATCAAGCGCTGACGTGATGGCGTAATCTGACAGCAGCTAAACGTCCTTTTTTTAAAGAGAAGAAAGTTAATTATGAATAGTTGGATTATTGCTTGAAACAAAGACAGGAGGCGTGGCTAAACTAAGAATCGGACAATTGGCAATAGAGAGACCTGGCTTCCACGTGTTTAATTGTGCATGCTTAATTAGCCAACGAGGGAAATCCACGTTCGATCGTTGCTTGAACCCAAATAGTGAGGGGCCCCGATGAGAATACAGTGGATCGATCAGGGTTGCCTCAATTTTCATGTCACAGGAAGACAATAACAGCTGTAGCATTTACTTGTAACATGAACTTGAAAAGTTCATGTAGTTCCTAAAGGTCTCTGATCAGACGCCAAATAACGAATATGACTACTGTTCCCTCAGGCATGTCGTACAAGGCCACTAATGTTAGGTTGTACATGAGGCTAGCAACCTCAGCATGTTAAAGAATGACCACAAAAACGACCGCTGGGAGAGCACGTGAAAGCTTGGCGCAGGTTTTCTATAAGTGGACCATCAGTAATGGTGGTTGCAGGCTCCTTATGGAACACACAGGAAAATGATGATGGTGATGAAGAAGATGATGAAAATTATGAAGATGATGATGATGGTTAACTTAAGATGTATACCTTGACTAGCTTAGAATTTGACCAGTGTTTTCTACTTCTGGACACATTTACCTGCATACAATTTGCCGGCGTACCAAGTTGTCATGTAATGTAAAAACGAAACACGTATTCTCAACCTCGAATATATTAGGTACCCGTAATAAGGTAAGAATTTAAATTAGTAATATAAATATAGTTATATTTTTCTATACATTTCAGCTGTGTGTGAAGCACAGACCTTCAGTTAAAGATCATGTCAATACAGTACCATTCGTGAAAACGCTCTACGGAGATTCAAATAGCCTCAGTCTAACTACAAGCTTTCTTTGAAAACATCCAAGTAGACGTTTGAGAGTGTATGCAGAAGGTGAATACTCCTTCAAGCGCTATCCGTGCAATTTCTTTTCATCCTTCAGTTTTCTTCCCCAGTTTTTTTCTAGTGTATGCGTGTGTGTGCGCGCGCGTTTGTGTACAAGTATTTAACCTGGACATGTATTGAGGTCATATAAGATAATATTCTCAATGTAAAATGCAGTACATTTTACAGGTTTTTACAGTCTTTGAACGTTTATTTCGTTATATAAATCATATTTGTGAAGAGCCTGGACTCATACCGGGGGCTGCAACTAGGTTATGGATGATTGAACGGTACCTAGGTATTAAGGCTAGTTGTGAATAATGAATAATCAACAGTGGACCAAAACAGATGGTTGTCACTGAGGATGAGCAGCAATTTGTTGTGAGGGTGGGGAGGTGCTTCTATCTGTATGTGTCGTAAATTTATTTTGAGAGAAAAGAGTCGTAGAAATAGTGGTCCGGTTTAGAGTGGAAAATGATGATGGAAAGCTCAGTGATAGAAAATGTAGATATTAAATAGTTGCTTCACAGCGTGCTGGAGGAGAGTAAAGACAGACTTATTTACGACAAAACGCTTCTCTCAATCTTCTCTTCCGCTCTCCTGGTCAAACAATTATCATAGTGTTAAATCACGTTTTATTTGTTAAATGCCGTGAATGTCCACCAGTTGATAAATGTAGATGTTGGGACGTGTGTGGTAAAGTGTAACGATTGTCAACTCATTAAACCCAGCACAGTTTTGGTCATGCAGGTCATCTTGTCCTGGAACGTGATGAGGCTCCGACAAGAATGTGAGTGTAGACAATGAGTGTGTATATGAGTGTCAGTACGCGAATGGTAGAATGATTCGATAGAGTTGTCAGGTTGGTAGTACATCACTCATACTCACACTGTTCGAATTCAAGAAGTACTGGAACTACGGTGGTCTTTTTATAACATTTAATGAGACGCACACTTGGACAGTACGTGTATGGTTACAGGAACAAATGTCGACATAGACAGCATAATGTTGGTCACGGGAATATCATCTTAAGTTAGCATTCATGCTTGGCAAATATCATAATGGAGCATTCGTAAATAAGCATTCAGAGTTCCATCATGTAAATCATCTGGCTTTACTGACTGGGCACGTCAGTCCATAACCAATATATAGGAAGGCTCCTAGACTTAACCTCGTCTAGCGAATATACCTTCACGTAAAGTTCAATATATATATTTTTCATAAAGATATAGGAATCCCAGACATGGGTTCTCACATGTAGCAGTGATCTCTTGGTTCATCGAGCGATAGTACAGGCATCCCTTTTTCTCACTCGATAAATACAAAGTATATGGATTTCAACATGGCTGTGCTTCTCTCGTGAGCTTCACTCACTATTGGATACAGACCAAAATTGGTCATTCGTTAAATGTCCTCATTTCTTCATAGCTTCTATCATAGAGGTAATTGAATAATCATATAATCTAGTGCTGATACATAGGAATGTCATCTTCCTTTGAATAAATATTCTTTTTCAAAAGTACCACTGTGCATCTGCTTATCGACAACGATGGCGAAGCCCAAGTTCATAATAAATTGTGGTTTTACCTTTCTATGCGAAATATAACTTTGCCATTCCTTGGCAAAAGAGAATAAACACTGGGGTAAAGTACATACAACATGTCTAAATGACTATCACTTTTCCCCATCTACTTATAGATCACTTTTCGGCGATAAGCCGGCTACAACAAAATTCGACATCCCGACAGGATGACAGCCATGAATCACCCCCCCTGCTAGCGATACTTCCGCTGCATAGCCTTTGACCTTTTCTAGCGACAACCAACATAGTTCGACTTAGAAATGTAAAGATATACATATATAAGACAGACTCGTCCTACTCATACAAACACTACGTATAAATTCAGGCCATAGATATACTGAAGCAAGAACAATCTATTCCTACCCAGGCAAAGAATAAATCGCAGTAGGCCTAGATTCGTCCGCGGAGTCCGATCGAAGATGACGGAACTCCTTTCAAGGGAAGTAACTCAAAAATGACTTCTCCTTAAGCACTTAAAAAGGAAATACTTTGTTTACAAAATATTTGCGAACATAATAAGTATATAAATGTATTATATTGCAAGATAGTAAAGATTGCACTTTACAGTCTTACCACACCTCCCGGGAAAAAAAAAAAAAATTTTTTTTTTTAAAATACATCTAGGAGCAACGTAGAATAGGCTCACAACGCAAGAATACTGCGCAGATGAAAATATCAGGAATAACTATAATTCCTAATATGACCGGTGAGAATATATCTCAAAATCTGAGAGAAATTGTTTCTCTACGAATAAATGTTTCCAGGAAGGTGTGATCCACGTATAATACAATTCTGGTAATTATACAATGCATACCAAAAATTCATACTATAATCTTAAATTTATGATTTATGAAGAAACAATCATCAAAGAACAGCGGTGAATAAACATCAATAAACCGCTAAGTAGAGATACCATCATTCTATTATTAAATTACAAATGTGTATCTTGGTATAGGAACAAAAAATAACTGTTGTAAAGTTATACATATTAAAAAGATCCAATATTTAACAGTTAAGTGGCATCATGTGGGCATCTGGACAGAATGTCCGCCATCACATTTTCTGAACCACGGATAGCTCGTACAGAGAAATGAAAAGGTTGAAGAGCGATTGCGTATCGAGTTGATCTCGAGCTCTTCAAGTTCTTACTTTGGATAGCCGTAAGAGCTTTTTGGTCAGTTTCCACTACGAAATGCGCGCCCAGAAGGAATCTTTGGAGTTTGAGAATTGACCAAACCATTGCCAATAATTCACGGTCTAAAACCGAGTAATTCCTTTCTGCAGCATTAAGTTTTCTGGATATATACATTACAGGATGCAGAGTTCCAGAGTACTCTTGCATTAGTGCCGCTCCAATCCCAGTGGATGAAGCGTCACTACGAAGAACAAATGTCTTATCTGTTGTAGGTAACACTAAAATAGGTGGTGATGAAAACATAGTTTTGATCTTCTCTAGTGAAGATTGGCATTCATGAGACCAGTGAACCATGTTAGGCGACCCTTTCTTTAATAGTGTAGAGAGAGGTGCCATGATAGAGGACAGATTCGGAATGAAACGTCCATAAAATTGTATGAGACCTAAAAGACTTCGCACTTGCTTTTTAGTCCTAGGGATAGAGATGTTAAGTATCTTAGTGATATTATGGTCTTCTGTCTTCAAGAAACCGTGACCTACTCGATGGCCTAAGAAAGCAATTTCGCTAAAGCCAATACAAGCTTTAGATGGTTTTGCTGTCAGGTTATACTCACGCAGAGTTGATAATAATTCAACTAACCCTGAATAGTGATCTTCCCAAGTATCGCTGAAAAGACAGATGTCGTCTAGATAAGCAATGACATCTGACCGATACGATAGGATTCGACGCATCATGCGTACAAATGTAGCTGGTGCGTTCATAAGGCCGAAAGGCATAAAATTCCATTGGAAAAGGCCTCTGGGAGTAGAGAAAGCGGTAAGAGGTTTGGCGCGTTCGGATAATGGAACTTGCCAATATCCTTTAGACAAATCAAGTTTAGTGAAAAAATGCGATTTAGAAAGACGAGTAAGTAGCTCTTCTAGTAAAGGCATAGGTTCAGCATCGAACTTCGTAACTTGATTCAATTTGCGATAGTCAACGCAAAGACGTATGTTATTGTCTTTTTTTCGAACAATAACCATCGGCGAAGAATATGCAGAAGTGGATGGTTCGATTATTTGTAAATCTATCATTTCATCCAACTCCTTTTCAACCTGTGTTTGGAAATGTATAGGGATAGGATAAGGTCTAACCCTAATTGGAGTATGTTCAGTTAGAACAATGTCATGCTCAATGACATGAGTTTGTCCAGGGATGTCAGTGAGGACATCCTGAAATGTTTGTAACATAGACGAAACTTGTCGCTGTTCTCCTAGAGACAAATCAGGAGAAACAGTAACGTCTTTCCATGATTCACTAGAATGAAGTGGGATCATTGGAAGCGGAAGATTAACATCCGAAAAACTTGTTTCCTCATCCTGTATTACAGACAGTGATGAGTAATGACCATGTTTGACATGAGAATCGTCCGTTGCCTGGAAAATAGGCTGTAGATAGTCAGGACGTTCATGGAACTCCGTAAGCATATTGATGTGGAAGGTTTTATGCTTCCCGTTAATATCGACGATGTAGTCAACATCTGAAATTTTCGATATTATATCGTACGGACCTTTCCAACTAATAAGGAGTCTGTTTTCACGACAAGGTAGCAAAACAAATGCTTTGTCACCAGGACAAAGTTGTCGTAAAGTTCTCTTCTTATTAGCAAATTGTCTTGCCTTCTGCTTAGCAAATTCAGAAGAGGACGTTGCCAATTTGCATGCTTCGATAATCTTTTGTCTCAGCGCGATGACATACTCGTAAGAAGATTTTGTGTCATCGTCAATATTGTCAGCTGTTATAAGATCATGCAGCAAAGACATTGGGCCGCGCGGTCGCGCGCCAAAGACAAGTTCAAAGGGAGAAAACCCTGTATGTTCATTGGGGACCTCTCTGTACGCGAAGAGGGCCGCGGGTAAAACCCTATCCCAATCTTGAGGATGATCCTCAGTTATCTTCCCTAATAAGTTCTTAAGTGTTCTATTTAGTCGCTCGACCATCCCATTGGACATAGGATGATAGATGCTACTCAAAGATCTCTCTATCTGTAGAGTAGACATTACTTGAGACATGGTATCCGATATCAGTTGGGTGCCATGATCTGATAATATTTCTCCGGGGAATCCCAGCCGAGAAAATATAAGCCAAAGAGCATCTGCAATGTCAGCGGTAGTAATGCTCTTTAGAGGGATAGCCTCTGGCCAACGTGTGCACATGTCTACACACGTTAAGATAAACTGATGTCCTCTAGCAGATTTGATCTTGAATGGACCAATGATGTCTATCGCCATTTTCTGGAATGGACGAATAGGAATATCTGCAGCCTGAATAGGCGCAGCATGACGAGGACCTTTGGATTTGACTTCTTGACATACTTTACAGGATCGACAATAGATCCGTATGTCCTTGTTCACAAAAGGCCAAAAGAAAGCCGCAAGAACTCTTGACTTTGTACGGGAAAAACCCATGTGACCAGCACACTGAGAGTCGTGTGCATGTTGTAAGATCTTAACTCTCAAATTCTTGGGTACAAGAATCTGAGAATGACTTGACTTAGTGGAGTCTTGCACCATACGTACAGTACGCCATTCTTCATTGTAATCCAAGATTTACAATTTGAATCTTTATTCGGATCACCTTTCGTTACAAGAGTGAAGAATTTCTTAAGAGTCGGATCTTCTTCTTGTTGTTTTATAAACGAGTCACGAGAAATTACCAAGGGATCATCTTGGTTATGCACTTCATTATCTTCAACAGATGAAGTTTCAGGCATATTGAGAGCTTGAGCTCTAGTGACTACCGCATTAGCAGATTGCATATTTTGATTTTCCCAAACGGAAATTTGCTCCGGAGTGCATTCTTTGACTCCGTGAATGCGACCGATGATAAGATCAGCGATCGGATTCGGCAAAAGACATGCGTGTACATCTCCTGTGAAGAAAGGAGTAGCAATCCTAATGATAGCGGTAGAGTATTTCTCTATGGTGCCGCCAAATGTTACGCATTTGACTACTTTGCCTGTAGAATGAGAAGGATCTATGAGTGACTGCCTAACCCCAATAGTTGTGCATCCAGAATCAAAAAGTACTGAGACTGGATTGTCATTTACTAAACCTTTGTGTAAGACAAGAGAACCTCTCCCATCATGCGCGATTGACGCAGGAAGAGCGGGAAGAGGATGGCCACAGCTTAAAGTAGACACTGTGGTTGGCTCAAATAATGTTTTGCATTGGGGGCACTGAGATGCTCTCCCAAAATCAAAAGCGGCACATGCCATATTATTAGAGTCATCATTATCTTTATTTTGTTTATAGGCTTCGTGGGACTCTTGCTGTGCAGAGTTCGCCTGGTAATGAGCTTTATGTTTTTTGAATTGTGCTCTACCTCTGTTATTATTGCCTCTGTACTTATCATTGTTTCCACTATTATAACCCCTACTCGGGTTTGAATCATAGCTCCTTTGGTTACTATCATCATATTCATTATAATGAGTATCTCGGTAATTATGATCTTGTTGTCTCCATGAAGGAAAACTTGGATAGTTTCTAGAATGACTTCCTTTGCGAAAGTTCCTGTAATTATGACCACCCCTGAATCGAGGGCTGTCAGCTCTTCTCCAGGTATTCGAAGAAGAACCCTGAAATGATTGGTTACCTTGGTTCTGATAACTGTAATAGTTACCTTTTTTATTAAACCTATTTTGAGGTCCTTGGAATTTGTGAGAGTGATTAGGGTTGTATGGTGTTGCAGAAGCAACTGGCATACCTTCTTTAACCTTACTGTTGCTAATAGCTACGTCCGGATGTGCAGTGACGTATTGGGTACAATACTGTTCCATTTCTTTTAGAGACTTAGGTTTACGCTCATGTAAGAATTCGAGGAAAGGTTTATTTATACTTGACATAATCTTGTCTCTGAGTATCAAGTCCATAAGGGCTTCATAAGTCTTTTCTGTTTTGGATAGCTCAATCCAACGATCAAATGTAAGACGTGTCCTTGCAATGAATTCTGAGAATTCTACACCTGCCTCAGGCACCATTGTCTTAAACAACTTCCGATAACCCTCTTCAGACAACTGAGACTTCTTTAATAAGGCTGCCCTAATAACATCATAGTTATCTTTGTCAGCCTCTTCAACCAAACTTAAACTAGTCAGAGAATCACCTTTCAGATTTTCTGATAACTGGTTAGCATATTGTGATTTATCTACATTATGAGCTCGACACGAGCGTTCAAATCTATTAAGCCAGAATGTTATGTCATCACTGGAAGGGTTGAACGCTGGTACCTTGACCTTGTAAGTAAAGGGTTTACCATTACCACCAGATGCTTGATTAACATTACTTATGTTTGTTAACTTTAACTTTTCTAACTCAAATGCTAAAAGTTCTTTTTTGTGTTCATGTTCTCTTATTGCTTTTTTCTCTTGAGCTTCAGCTTCTCTTTGTAATTTTTTTTCTTCTGCAGCAGCTTGTAATTTTTTCTCTTCTGCAGCAGCTTGTAATTTTTTCTCTTCTGCAGCAGCTTCATCTTTTCTTTTCTCTTTTTCCATTTCCATCTGGAATCTTTTTTCATCAGTCTGTATCTGCAATTTCTTTTGTTCATCCTCTCTTTGTAATTTTTTTTTCCTCAGCTGCTAATTTCTTTTCCTCAATCAATGCTTTTCTTTCTTCAGCAGCAGCGGCAACTTTTCTCTCTTCTGCAGCTAATGCTTTGTCATATTGAGCAACTGCCCATTCTTCTAATTGCTGACCAGTCTTATCAAGAGCTTTGCCTTGTGTGATAAAATAATCTAATGTAGACATCTTGTCTAATAAGATCAGTAATTTGCAAAAGTAAATAAATTCACTTTCTTAGTCTTAATCAAAGACCTTGTATGATAACTTTGTAACCTGTGGAAAATAGTACTTAACTATCCCAATCACTGTGGGAAACAAGCCTTACAAAGGTCTTGTATAAATCCTTATATAATAACAGCTATAAGTTGCTGGTTCACTCTATAATATAAGTGCAGTGCACCAGAAATAGTGTTTTATATCATCAACTGTGTACCTTTAGTAATAGCAATTAACTATCAGTTGATTCTTGTACATCAATTTATATGATCAACTATATTTTAAATAGTGTATGTCGATCAGGCACAAAACAAAACAGTTATACAGAAGAACATGAAAACATTTGCGGAAATGAAATAAATCAAATGGGAAAAACAATAAAAGATAAACCGCAAGAGGATAACAAATACAAATAACGCCACAGTATATAAATATAAATTGAGAATAGAACTGAAAGATAGAATAGGGTAGACCAACAAATTACAAACAAATCAAAACAAAACTAAAGTATGTGAAGAAAATTCCGAAAACAACACTGACCATCTCGTCACAACTAACCAAAAAAAAAAAAAACAGCAGTCGCTTTGCAAATTCCTGTATCGGAAATTTGCTCACCCTATAGACAACGCTCACAATAGACGACCTCTATCACGTGGTATGATCTAAGGGAGACTCCGCCCAACCGAAACAACAACCCGCTGGATACAAACAAATATCACATATAAATATTTAAACATAAATACATAAATGCATAAATAGTATGGCAATATGATGTAAATAGAGTGTTGCAGAAAGAATGTGTTGTAAAGAAGGCTCAGTTACACTGCCTAATAGTACAGTACTGTGGTACTTTATTAAACAAATACTTCTGGTCTAATTATTTTAAATTCAACACAGAAATAGAAGCTCCATCGTTGATGTGAATGATAACAATCGATGTAGGACTTCTCAGTTCAATAACACTTCCTTTCGCAAACACTGTCAAATATTCTCCAGTCCTGATGTGTAATGTTCTATGTTTCAACCAAGCTTGCTGTGTAACACTGTCAGTTGTATGGCAAATGTCCAACGAACCAAATGTCAACAAACGCTGACCTAGTTACTGCATACTCTCGACAGGACAGGTCACGCTGACATCACTGTAGAGTTGTACTGCTGATGTATTTGTGTGTCGTAACAGACCACAAGGAACGGTCTGGTCTCAGTAGTTTACTTCTCAATATGGTCACTGTGGAGGTTGACCCAGGAAGCTGGCACACCAGTTGTTAAATCACGTTATTTGTTAAATGCCGTGAATGTCCACCAGTTGATAAATGTAGATGTTGGGACTGGTGTGGTAAAGTGTAACGATTGTCAACTCATTAAACCCAGCACAGTTTTGGTCATACAGGTCATCTTGTCCTGGAACGTGATGAGGCTCTGACAAGAATGTGAGTGTAGACAATGAGTGTGTATATGAGTGTCAGAACGCGAATGGTAGAATGATTCGATAGAGTTGACAGGTTGGTAGTACATCACTCATACTCACACTGTTCGAATTCAAGAAGTACTGGAACTACGGTGGTCTTTTTATAACATTTAATGAGACGCACACTTGGACAGTACGTGTATGGTTACAGGAACAAATGTCGACATAGACAGCATAATGTTGGTCACGGGAATATCATCTTAAGTTAGCATTCATGCTTGGCAAATATCATAATGGAGCATTCGTAAATAAGCATTCAGAGTTCCATCATGTAAATCATCTGGCTTTACTGACTGGGCACGTCAGTCCATAACCAATATATAGGAAGGCTCCTAGACTTAACCTCGTCTAGCGAATATCCCTTCACGTAAAGTTCAATATATATATTTTTTTTCATAAAGATATAGGAATCCCAGACATGGGTTCTCACATGTAGCAGTGATCTCTTGGTTCATCGAGCGATAGTACAGGCATCCCTTTTTCTCACTCGATAAATACAAAGTATATGGATTTCAACATGGCTGTTCTTCTCTCGTGAGCTTCACTCACTATTGGATACAGACCAAAATTGGTCATTCGTTAAATGTCCTCATTTCTTCATAGCTTCTATCATAGAGGTAATTGAATAATATCATATAATCTAGTGCTGATACATAGGAATGTCATCTTCCTTTGAATAAATATTCTTTTCAAAAGTACCACTGTGCATCTGCTTATCGACAACGATGGCGAAGCCCAAGTTCATAATAAATTGTGGTTTTACCTTTCTATGCGAAATATAACTTTGCCATTCCTTGGCAAAGAGAATAAACACTGGGGTAAAGTACATACAACATGTCTAAATGACTATCACTTTTCCCCATCTACTTATAGATCACTTTTTCGGCGATAAGCCGGCTACAACAAAATTCGACATCCCGACAGGATGACAGCCATGAATCACACCCCCTGCTAGCGATACTTCCGCTGCATAGCCTTTGACCTTTTCTAGCGACAACCAACATAGTTCGACTTAGAAATGTAAAGATATACATATATAAGACAGACTCGTCCTACTCATACAAACACTACGTATAAATTCAGGCCATAGATATACTGAAGCAAGAACAATCTATTCCTACCCAGGCAAAGAATAAATCGCAGTAGGCCTAGATTCGTCCGCGGAGTCCGATCGAAGATGACGGAACTCCTTTCAAGGGAAGTAACTCAAAAATGACTTCTCCTTAAGCACTTAAAAAGAAAATACTTTGTTTACAAAATATTTGCGAACATAATAAGTATATAAATGTATTATATTGCAAGATAGTAAAGATTGCACTTTACAATAGGTACGTTAACCTAACAGTGAAGTTAATTACTCTGAAAGAGGGGTTACAACGTTAGGTATAGGTGATTTTAAAAAACCTGTTCTTCCCAGCTGTTCTTCCCTTTACTAAGCAAATGGAAAGGAGTGGGTTTTTAAACAGAGTTAACCAATTAGCAACTCCCCCTTAAAGGAACAATGCAGGGAATACAGAAAAATTATATTACTAGGCAAGAAAGTTAACAACAGGTTTACAAAAGAAAACGATTAAATTTCCTGTCATTCATGCACACGCGTGAGGATCCACACTCATATACTCACACACTTACCGAATGCAGCCTCAGACGATCCATAAAAGTATATAAAAACAGCAAGTACTCTTTCGTCATATGAACTGTCTAGTCCTTCGATGTCCCGCCCCAGATGTTTGCGAGGGTTTGTTGGTAACAAATATTCTCACTTATCGCAAGACTTGAAGACTAAGAGTTCTCGTGTTTTTATTATATATATAAAAGGAGTCTATGGGATGGCACTAACACAGTTCGGCACAGGGGTGAAAATGAAGTGGTCTCTTTTAATCCTCCGCTATGGTAAAATTCCTTCAATGCGTGATGATAGTTTTATTAAATCCAATTGAGGAAAAACTAGGCTCAGTCACCGTCAGGAAAATATGTACTCTCTCACAGTAAACAGTAAATATGATATCGCTACTGGCGATGATTACCTTCCAGTTTATCTTACAGGTTTGTAAGGGTAATTTGATGATTATTCTTTAAAATGTTCTTGGGTGGGCTTTATTTCATTTAATTCTGACAGCTAGGTCGCAAAAAGACCGCCACAAGATTATATTTTAAAGAAATGTTTCTTCAATATGACTGGAAGTTTATAGGATGATTTCTTTATTTCTTTCTTTATTTAGCTGGGACCGCAGGTTACGATCACTCTGTGTGAAAGAAAAAAAGACATGTAACATACCAAAAAATCAAGCGCGATAAATTTCCCGTTAAGCCTATAATACACTCGAGTATTTAATTATGTATTTAATAAACACTGCGCGAATTCTAGTGGTTAAAACACTTCTTCTTCTTCTTCTTCCGTCCTTAGCCACCGACCGTCAAAGCAGTGGCCATTACGCCTAGTGGCGTCTTAGGGCAACAGCAGATAGGTTTTCTTTGCCATTGTTTCCCATCACGCCTATTGGCGTCTTTAGGGCAACGGCAAATCAATCCATTTGCTGTTGTTTCCGTAATCGAATTGACTGGCAAACGGGTGATCAGCCCGTTGGTGGTTAAAACACACATCTATAAAACTAGGACTTAACTGAATTTATTAATTATAAATTCCTTCGCGACTTTAAAAGTTAATTTAAGCATCTATTATCTTTTGAAATAATATAATAGATAGATCATTATATTTACAACTGGAACTATTGAGATGGTTTAATTTAATAGATTTAAATTAACACAAAATCCATTGAAATAGAATGACTGAACTAGACCACCGATCACTTTACACAATATATATTACCGCTTTGCACAGAATAGAAATCACTGCAAATATATATATATATAAAATCCAGGGGAAAATCTATAACAAGATTCCAATAAAGCTAGTGCTTCTGTAAAGGTCTGGCCAGCGAGTGATAACGTGTCTAGTCTTCATGGTCTATTTAGCTAAAATGGAATGTAAGTTGAGTGGGACATGATAAACTTGACAGCTTATTTGATCTCACGAACTTTTGGGGATTTGACCGCCAAATCAAGTGAAGAAACCGCACCCTGGTCTTCGTATCTCCGTTCGCTGCTGCCCGTTTCGGCTTCCCCGTTCGCTCGGTTCTGCGATTGACGCCGAGACGCGAAATTAGCGGCAAGCAACTGCGTCTCGTATCAGGGACCACTACTGTCTTTGATAACGCCGATAGTCTCCCCTGAAATCCCTCAGTCTGTCTCTTTGATCTCGTGCCGCATACTAAATGAGTCCCGGTGGAATGAGTTCTGGCAAACGAAAAGTTACAACAAATGTTCAGGGGTTCTAATGTTATGAAAAGCTAAAAGTCCCTTTAAATCATCCATCATATCAGGGAGAATTCACTTGTCAAACTAGACGTACGTCACAGTATGAAACCCCTGATAGATTTATGACGCGACATACGTGATGGAGGCTTGCTAACTTCTCCTTTCCCTACTGCCTTGTGGGTTAGACTATTTAGTCAATGACTATGGAAGACTCTCATTCATAAACTGAGGGAAGGCACAGAAAACCACGCCGTATTTGCTCTAGTGCAACCATGAAGCGAAGAAACTTACATAGAAACGTTAATGGGTTTCCAGAGGAACCCCTTCGTCATGTAAAGAGCTTCATGCGCTGCAGGTGACACCAGACCATCATCAAGCTACTGTACGCAAATCTAGACTTTAAAATTACTTACCCATAATGCACCATCAAAGCAAATGAGACTGTTTCGAAATAACCCTTACTTACTTGGTCGTTCATCTTCTACTCTAGGGTGCAGAAACTTGCCAGAGAGAGCGCCATACTATCCTATCGGCTGTCCCAATAGATTCAAATACTGTACCTAGGCACGTTAATAAAATGAAACGAAAGATGCAATCAGGAGTGAAGAGTAAAATAATTCAGGCAAATTTTAAAGTATTTTGTTCAACAAATATTTGTCAATGCAAGTAAGAAAGAGTTCTTCAATGTTACGTGAGGCCAATCATGCCACATGGAAGTGAGTCATGACAATGAGCAAACAAACAAAAACATCTCTGGAGGCCGAAGAGATGTGATTTTACAGAAGAATGTTAAGATAACTATGGGCTGCTAAAATAGTAATAAGGATGTCAAAAAGGAGCCAGATCGCACAGGAAGCTTGATATTCATTTTGGAAATCCACAGTCTTTGGACATGTTATGACAAGACAAAAATCTGAAATATATTTTGCCAATAGAAAGACTGAAGGCAAAAAGAGACAGAGCACGAAAATAGATAAGATACAAGATAGTTTGACATCGTGGCATGGAAGATATTCAGCATCAGAATGGATAAACAGTACTGTGGCGAAGAGGTTATGGAGAGACATGATCTCCTACGCCAACTGGTATGGTACTTGAAGAAGAGGAAGACACAAATCACGTGTATCCATCTAAACAGAAATATATTATTCCGTAATAAAAACTACAAAATAAACCTGTAAATCGCTGGCAAACCTAAGGCAAAATGGATCAAGCCCCATCGAAGCTGATTTACACGTGATGGAAACTGCTGTAAATATAATATTCCGAGATTTCAAAAATTGGCGGTACACTTCTGAAAATTTGCAACATATTTAAAATGTCGAGTGCAACGATTGTAAATCTCTGGTCCTCTGTAACCTGAAATCTGAGGTCAGTAAATCAACACATAAGGTAGGTGGTATTTACGTAGAATTGACCAGGTGATACGTGAGGGATTCTGACAAACCTAACTAACATCGTGCCCTTCTTTTAGAAGTGTCTTATTGTTGTGTCTCCTCTATTCTACTTTCTATACCTACATCGTTATCTCTCTCTCTCTCTCTCTCTCTCTCTCTCTCTCTCTCTCTCTCTCTCTCTCTCTCTCTCTCTCTCTCTCTCTCTCTCTCTCTCTCTCTCTCTCTTTAATTTTTATTTATTTATTTCTATCTCACTTCCTGCACTCCAACTTTTTCAAACACGCTCACTTTCTGTAACTCACTTTCTCCTTTCACTCAATCTGCCTTCATCCCTTTACACCTAGTGACTCTCTCTCCCTCTCTCCCTCTCTCATTCCTACTTCCACTCTGTGACTCTATACCACTTTTTCCACTCCTATCTTGTGATGACGCTCTTCTTATGCAATTTTCCTCGCTCCCACTTGTACCTTGACATTTTCCTATTCCCATTTTTCTTCCCTGGCCTATTTTCTTCGATTAAATCGTATGACTCTCTCTCTCTCTCTCTCTCTCTCTCTCTCTCTCACACACACACACACACACACACACACACATTTCCACTTTTTCACTTCTTGCTGGCACACGTTCACTTCTTCCCTCTTCCTTCTCATGCAATTTGCAGTTTTTACCTTACTTCCTTGTCTAAAAATTATCCCAAATTACCTAACCATCGCCTCTGTTAAACAGCACGTTCGACCCTAACAGAAGTAAAAACACAGCCGGAAAATACGTTTCTTTTGTACAATCAGCCAAAGATCGTAATGAATAAAGTTCTGTATGTATCTGTTGACTAGGGAAGATACTAGTATAAGCACAATCAAGGTTCAGGATTATACTAATAGCAACACAGTCTTGTTAGGGAATATACTAGAAGCAACACAATTGTGGTTAGGGATTATAATAGTAGCAACACAGTCTTGTTAGGGAATATACTAGAAGTAACACAATTGTGGTTAGGGATTATAATAGTAGCAACACAGTCTTGTTAGAGAATATACTAGAAGCAACACAATTGTAGTTAGGGATTATAAAAGTAGCAACACAGTCTTGTTAGGGAATATACTAGAAGTAACACAATTGTGGTTAGGGATTATAAAAGTAGCAACACAGTCTTGTTAGAGAATATACTAGAAGCAACACAATTGTGGTTAGGGATTATAATAGTAGCAACACAGTCTTGTTAGGGAATATACTAGAAGCAACACAATTGTGGTTAGGGATTATAAAAGTAGCAACACAGTCTTGTTAGGGAATATACTAGAAGCAACACAATTGTGGTTAGGGATTATAATAGTAGCAACACAGTCTTGTTAGAGAATATACTAGAAGCAACACAATTGTAGTTAGGGATTATAAAAGTAGCAACACAGTCTTGTTAGAGAATATACTAGAAGCAAAACAATTGTAGTTAGGGATTATAAAAGTAGCAAAACATCCGAGCCCAACGTAGTTCCCGGGGGCCTGTGAGTAGACAAAGAATATGCCTATTACTACGCCGTGCATGTCGAACAAGGCGACTACATTGATGCTGCGTATGTAGCTGGTAATCTCGTCACGTAAAACGAATTACTTCAGAAACGACCGCTGCAATAGCGTGTGAATTCCTTATGCAGACGTCTTGCAAGGGCACCAATTGCTCTGATGGCTACACTTCCCCTTAAGGAGCTAACAGGAAGATGATGATGTACTAAAGACACCACAGTGAAGACATGCTAGGAGGACTACAATGGAGGCTGTGTAATATACAAACAACAACATAATACTCACGACATAATTACGCTTGGGATCATAGTAGGAACCAGACTTCTTTACTTTAATTGATTTACTCTATTCTTCTCTGCTAGCAGGCGTTAAGTCACGTGAACTTACAACTATGTACTTGAACTTCCTTGACCTTTATAGTGCTGTATATTCTCTTCCTGAAAACCTCGGTCACCTCGCTAATTAATTATGTTATAGGTGTTGCTGTCATTTTCGACGGAGTCATCTGTCAAGTTATTTGCTTATGTTTGTATCATAAGTATAATTGTGTCTTTACCTGCGATGTCAGGTTGATTAGGGGTTGTCTTCCCTTGTTTATTCATTCATTGTGTTTGACCTTTAGGGTCAGAGGTTGACAGTTCGGCGTGGGCCTATGGGAAGGTTTTTTAAGCGGGAGTGAGATATACTTCCGGGAAGCCGGGAGGTCCTGTTTTTCTGAAGGGACCAAGAGTCCATTGTTTTTCGGGGAGAATCTTCGAAGTAACTGCTATGGCAGTTTTCCCCAGTGAATCTCTGTGCGTCGGGATGACGACAGAATTCCTTGTGTAGTTCTGAGGATTCATTTACCAGGTAATACCGACCTTTATGCATTATTACGCTTTTCGGTGGCAGAACATGTAAAGGATTATCTAGGGTGAACAGCAGTTCACGGATCCGCCATTTCAGAACTTATATATTTGTGCTCGAGGTAGCCATCCAAGACTGTTAGTCTTATATTGTCCAGAAATCCAGTGACGAAGATATATTGTGGGAGCCGCAGATTGGCGGAACTTCTATCTACAATAAGTATTACTGCAGGGTTGATGATAACCTATTTAACAGAAGTACACGGCCGACGTCAGAACGAGGCCTGTGCTTCCGGCTATTATACTACAGCCTGATATGTGCAATTGGCAGGGAGTGCCAAGTTGCACCTGTGTGTCAAGGTAACTAAGGCATCTGACGCGTTTAGTCAGAGACGCCAAGGGCGACGCTACGAACTGTCATTATTGAAGAACTTTGCTATTGACCATGCACGTCTATTCTGATGTTTACCTTTTTGAATGCCAAATGTATACCTATCGATGTCAGGTCAGCATGACCTTGTTACACTGACTGTTCCTGTTGATATTATGTGTGTTCCCGTCAATAAATGTCTTGAAACATGCCTGCAGTGTCAAAGCATCCTTGATTACTGCATGTGAGAGTATGGGTTGCAGGATCCACATCTATACGAGCCTAAACACATTCGCGTCTTCATTCGCACCCACACTCAACTCATCATACGCTCGCACTACACATCTAACAACATGTAAACTGTCTTGGGCCAGTGATCACCTCAACAAGAAAAAAAAAAAGACAGTTACATTTCTGGTGGACCAGTTACGTGGGCTCTTATGATACATTTCTTGTCGCCAATGTGGCCTAGAAACTTACATTTCTGATGGACCAGATCTGTGGGTTTAAAAAGAACAGAGCGAGCATTTGACATTATTGTTGACATTTATGGATCCAGAAATTTACATTCCTGGTTGGCTGTTACATGTATGATGTCTCCAGTTTTGTCGAGAAAGTTACAAGAAGGACAAGTACACATTACACTTCTGATCTGTGGGTCTAAGCTACACACGGGACAGCCGTAACAGCGCTAATTCTACACTTGCAAGTTTTGGCTACAACAGGACAGATATAGGTCATCAACGGTTGACACAAATAAACAGTACGAGCATTTATATTATAATGCTACATAAAGCATAACAAGACAAGTACTGAAGTGAACTACTAGGCATTTGCTACGTGGACCATAACTGCATAGAAGGCGGGTTCCTATTGTAAACAGTACTGCGGGTTGTTACACGTTTCATTCAACAACAGACTTTTCTAGGTCAGAGTATTCAAGCTACATTGTTGGAGGTCAAGTGTCTGTAAACAGTACGTGAAATTGTAAACATTCAATGTGCAAGCCCTAATTTGAGAAGGTCATAGTAACTTTGGTTCGTGAATACCACTTTATGTTACAGTGGATTTGACGTTCAGTGCGCGTTTGACATTTCGTTTCTGTGTTCGCAAGGAGCAAGAAATTTATTTTAGTTTCAGCTGTGACTGAACTTGTTCTGCAACACATTGAAATTGATTGCTATATGTTTATGTCACTTCTACTGTTTTGTGTATTTTTCTGCGGGTTTTTCGGTTGGTGGGTCTTACGGTAAATATGCCACTTGATCGAGGCTTACTGTAAGCGGTCTGTAGGTGCAAATTTTCTTAATTTGGAAATTTGCTAGTGACAATTGGTCGCTATTGATGTTAGCTGTGATGTAATTGTACTTAACGTTGTTTTTGTAATATTTTGTCTGTTTTTCAGTTTTGATTGTCGATTTGTTTTGTTTGTATTCTGTAGGTCTCTCCTTTCTTGTGTATTTCTCTACACATTTTTGGTTAAAACAGTGTTGCCATTTGTATTGTTTTGTATTTTTGTCTTTGTATTTTTTTTTGGTTGTACTACATTACTGTCATGCACAGTCTACATACACATACTTGATCATGTTTTGATATTATTGATAAGGTAGACTCTTCATATAGAGTTTGTTAAATAATATTATATAAGATATTTATACAAGTTCTTTGATAAAAGACTTGTTATCTACAAAGATTGAGACAGTAAAATAAAGTGAAGTGAGTATACAAGTCTAGCATTTCAGACTTGTCTCCCATTGAAGTGGGATAAGGTAATTTATTTAATTTTTTTTCAGGTTTCTGATCTCATTAGACAGAATGTCTACATTGGATTTCTTCATCCAGCAAGGGTTGACCCTTGGTAAGTCTGGTAAAGAATTGGAAGAATATTCATCTGCTCAATTCGCCATTGCATTAAAGTCAGAAGAAAAGAAACAAAAAGAGGAAATTAAATTGAAAGCAGAAGCTGAACTAAAGAAGCTAGAAGCGGAGAATAGAAGATTAGAACTTGAAGAAAGAAGGTATCAAAGAGAGGCTGAGGAGAGAAAAGCTCAAGCTGCTGCTGAGGAGAGGAAAGCTCAAGCTGCAGCTGATGAAAGAAAATTCCAGATGGAAATGGAAGACAAAAAACTTCAAGCTGCTGCAGAGGAAAAAAAAACTTCAAGCTGCTGCAGAGGAAAAAAAACTTCAAGCTGCTGCAGAGGAAAAAAAACTTCAAGCTGCTGCAGAGGAAAAAAAACTTCAAGCTGCTGCTGAGGCTGAAATTAGAAAAATGGAACATGAGGAAAGAAAACAGAAGATGGAACTTGATGAAAAACTCGCAATTTTGGAGTTAGAGAAATTGAAATTGGCGAGTACGGGTGCTCAGCAAACAACTTCGAGTACGACAAAGGAGTTTGTTAGTAGGATTAAATTGCCTCATTTCAATCCTTTAAAGGATGACGTAGCAGATTATCTAGATAGATTCCAATTTTTGTGCGATACGCATAACATAAAAAAGGAAAAATATGTTGAACAACTGATGCCATTTTTTACAGGTGACACAGTGACTACTCTTATGACAATAGACGAACATGAGAGGACTAATTATGATGTTGTCAGGGCAGCATTACTAAAGAAATACCAATTAAAACAAGAAGACTATCGTCTTCGTTTTAGGACAATGTTGCCAGAAAATGGAGTAGATTTCTCTGATTTTGTTACAAAGATACGTCGTACATTTACACGATGGGTTGAGTTGTCTCAGATTGAGAAAACATATGAAGGTCTGATGGACTTATTATTGCGAGATAAGGTTTTGTCATCTGTTAATGATTCTTTTCTTGCATTCCTTCATGAGCGTAAGCCTAAAAACTTAAAAGAAATGGAGGAATACTGTTGTCAGTATGCCACAGCACATCCCCATGCTACAGTTAGCAATTCTAAAGTGAAAGAAGGGTTGCCAGCTGCTTCGGCAACACCATATGGCCCTAATTTCAGAAAAAAATTTCAGGGTGCTCAACAAAATTGGAATAGGGGAAGTAATCAAAATTACACTCAGAAGCGGAGTAATCCAACACATGATGGTTCTTCGTCTATGCAGTGGAGACAAGATGGTAGTTCTCGTAATTTTAGTGGTAATAATTTGAGACACTTTCGTAAAGACTATCCAAATAATAACTATTCAAATTTTCGAGGTAATCATTCTCGACGTCAAGATTATGACGATGGTGAATTTAGAAACCGGGATTCAAACCGGAATGATGATTACAATAGGCAATATGATAACAATTACAGGGGAAATGATAGTCGAAATAATTACAGGGGAAATGATAATCGAGGTAGACCTAGGTTTAACAAAAAAAAAGACCTTACCAACAGGCAAACTCTGCGCAACAAGAGTTTGATGGAGCCTGTAATACAGTAAATGATAGTGGTAACTCTAGGGCTATCACTGGTTGTGCTTTCGATTTTGGGAGAGCAACTGAATGCCCCCAATGCTTAACATTGTTTGACTCATCAACTGTATCTACGCTAAGTTGTGGTCACCCTCTTCCTGCTCTACCTGCTACAGTTGCGCATGATGGGAGAGGATCTCTCATCTTACATAAAGGTCTAATAAATGATAGGCTAGTCTCAGTACTTTTCGATTCGGGATGTACTACCGTCGGGGTTAAGGAGTCTCTGATAGATCCTTGCTGTGCCACGGGAAAAACAATCAAATGTGTTACATTTGGTGGTACTATGGAAAGCTATCCTACTGCTATTATTAGGATTGACACTCCTTTCTTCACAGGAGATGTCCATGCATGTCTTCTTCCTAATCCTATTGCGGATCTTATAATCGGTCGTATTCATGGGGTTAAGGAATGCACCCCGCAACAAATTTCTAGTTGGGAAGAAAAAAAACATTCAAACGGTCAATGCAGTGGTGACAAGAGCTCAAGCTCTTAATCCCCCAACTTCATCTGATAATAGTAATGAAGTTGATAGCCAAGACGAGCACTTGGTGATTTCCCATGACTCGTTTGTTAAACGTCAAGAAGAGGATCCTTCTTTGAAGAAATACTTCCTTCTTGCAAAGAAAGGGGATCCCAATCAAAATACGAATCACAAATCGTATATCACTATGAAGAATGGTATATTGGTACGAATGGTACAACACTCGGACAAGTCTATGCACTCGCAAATTCTTGTGCCTAAGTGTATGAGAGCCTTAATTCTTCGGCATGCACACGATTCTCAGTGTGCGGGACACATGGGTTTTTCCAGAACTAAAACTAGAGTCCTTGCGTCATTCTTTTGGCCATTCGTGAATAAAGACATCCGAATTTATTGCCGATCTTGCAAAATTTGTCAAGAGGTCAAGTCTAGGGGTCCGAGACATGCTGCTCCTATTCAGGCTGCAGATATTCCGATTCGGCCGTTTCAGAAAATGGCTATAGACATCATTGGTCCGTTCAAAATTAAGTCAGCCAGAGGACACCAATTTATCCTCACTTGCGTGGACATGTGCACGCGTTGGCCAGAGGCTATTCCTCTGAAGAGCATATCAACTGTCGATATCGCTGATGCTCTTTGGCTCGTATTTTCTCGTCTGGGATTCCCCGGAGAAATACTGTCGGATCACGGCACTCAGTTAATTTCGGACGTTATGTCTCAGGTAATGGCTACGCTAGACATTAAAAGGTCTCTCAGTAGTATTTATCATCCAATGTCCAATGGATTGGTAGAACGTCTTAACAGGACACTAAAGAACTTACTTGGCAAGATAACGGAGGATCATCCTGAAGATTGGGACAGGGTTTTACCTGCAGTCCTCTTTGCCTATAGAGAGGTTCCCAACGAGCATACAGGGTTTTCTCCTTTCGAACTTGTCTTTGGTGCGCAACCGCGCGGGCCAATGTCCTTGTTACACGATTTGATAACTTCCGATAATATTGACGATGATACACAATCGTCATATGAATATGTTATAGCTCTTAGAGAAAAGATTATCGAATCGTGCAGGTTAGCAACTTCATCTTCCGAATTTGCGAAAGAAAAAGCTAGGCGATTTGCTAATAAGAAAAGACGCCTACGTCAACTTTGTCCTGGAGACAAAGCATATGTCTTACTGCCCTCAAGAGAGAATAGACTTCTCATTTCTTGGAAGGGTCCATACACTATAGTCTCGAAAATTTCTGATGTCGACTATATTGTCGATGTGGATGGAAGGCATAAAACCTTCCATATAAATATGTTAACAGAGTTTATTGAACGTCCAGACTATTTACAGCCTATTTTCCAGGCGACGGACGACTCTCCAGTTCAACATGGTCACATCTCATCCCTGTCCGTTATACAGGATGAGGAAACTATTTTTTCTGACGTGAACTTACCTCTTCCTACGATTCCACTTATTTCAACGGAATCGTGGAGAGACGTTACAGTCTCTTCTAACTTGTCTTTTGAGGAACAACGTCAAGTATCCTCTACGTTACAATCATATCAGGATGTCCTTACCGACATTCCTGGACACACAGATGTCATAGAACATGACATCATACTTACTGATCGTAATCCGATCAGAGTAAGACCATACCCAATACCTATTCATTTTCAAGCACAAGTCGAGAAAGAATTGGATGAAATGATTCAACTACAAATAATTGAACCATCCACTTCAGCTTATTCTTCGTCGATAGTTATTGTTCGAAAGAAAGACAATAACATACGTCTTTGCGTTGATTATCGCAAATTAAATCAAGTTACGAAGTTCGATGCTGAACCTATGCCGTTATTAGATGATCTACTTATTAGACTTTCTAAAGCTAAATTCTTTACTAAACTAGACTTGTCGAAAGGTTATTGGCAAGTCCCATTGACGGAACACGCCAAACCTCTCACTGCTTTTTCGACACCTAGGGGTCTGTTTCAATGGAATTTTATGCCTTTCGGGCTTATGAACGCCCCAGCGACTTTCGTGCGCATGATGCGACGAATTCTATCAGATCGTGCAGATGTCATTGCATATTTAGACGACATCTGTCTTTTCAGCGATACTTGGGAAGAACACTATGTGGGTCTGAAGGAATTGCTATCTACTCTACGTGAGCATAGTTTGACTGCTAAACCCTCTAAAGCTTTTGTTGGGTTTAGTGAAATTTCCTTCCTAGGTCATCGAGTTGGTCATGTTCTGTTGAAGACAGAAAACCAAAACATTTCAAAGATATTAAATATCTCGGTTCCGAAGACAAAAAAGCAAGTGCATAGTCTCTTGGGATTGATACAATTCTATGGAAGATTCATTGAGAATCTGTCCTCCATTATGGCACCACTTTCAACGTTATTGAAAAAAGGTTCTCCTAATATGGTGCGTTGGTCCCAAGAATGCCAATCTTCATTGGATCAGGTTAAGAATTTGTTCTCATCTCATCCTATCTTAAGACTACCGACGATTGATAAGACTTTTGTCCTTCGTAGTGATGCCTCTTCCACTGGCATTGGAGCGGCACTAATGCAGGAATATTCAGGATCTCTGCATCCTGTAATGTATATTTCTAGGAAGCTGAATGCGGCAGAAAGGAATTACTCGGTTTTGGACCGTGAATTGTTAGCTATGGTTTGGTCCATTCTTAAGCTACAAAGGTTCCTTCTGGGCGCGCATTTCTTTATGGAAACCGACCAAAAAGCTCTTACGGCGATGCAAAGTAAGGATTTGAAGAGCTCGAGATCTACTCGTTATGCTATTGCTCTTCAGCCTTTCCATTTCACGGTGCGAGCTATCCGTGGTTCGGATAATGTGATGGCGGACATATTGTCTAGATGCCCACATGATTCCAGTTAAATCTTGTGTCCTAGTTTTTCCTGATATATTTTCAGACTTAGGTCTGTCCTTAATATCATAATATATTGTAATACAAATGTATTTGGATGATGTTTAGATAATTTAACAAATTTCATTTTGTCCATCCATCAGTGATATGTTGCTAAAATAGCATTGACATTTGTATATTGCTATGATTATATTATTTAGTAATGTTTGATATATGATTGGTATTGCCAGCAACTTAGGTTTCTTGAATGGTATCCCTTAGTTTGTTTGGCTTAAAGGAAATATTTTCTCCTATGTTGGGAGATGATTTGTACCCTCTTCTATTGTACCTGATATTAGGTTCATTGTTTGCATGAGCACAGAAGTGATACTGGTGCTATCTTGCTCATGAACATATTAAAAAAAAAAAAAAATTGCATTTTTTTTTTTACAGGGGGGTGGTAGTAATGTTGCTGTCATTTTCGACGGAGTCATCTGTCAAGTTATTTGCTTATGTTTGTATCATAAGTATAATTGTGTCTTTACCTGCGATGTCAGGTTGATTAGGGGTTGTCTTCCCTTGTTTATTCATTCATTGTGTTTGACCTTTAGGGTCAGAGGTTGACAGTTCGGCGTGGGCCTATGGGAAGGTTTTTTAAGCGGGAGTGAGATATACTTCCGGGAAGCCGGGAGGTCCTGTTTTTCTGAAGGGACCAAGAGTCCATTGTTTTTTCGGGGAGAATCTTCGAAGTAACTGCTATGGCAGTTTTCCCCAGTGAATCTCTGTGCGTCGGGATGACGACAGAATTCCTTGTGTAGTTCTGAGGATTCATTTACCAGGTAATACCGACCTTTATGCATTATTACGCTTTTCGGTGGCAGAACATGTAAAGGATTACCTAGGGTGAACAGCAGTTCACGGATCCGCCATTTCAGAACTTATATATTTGTGCTCGAGGTAGCCATCCAAGACTGTTAGTCTTATATTGTCCAGAAATCCAGTGACGAAGATATATTGTGGGAGCCGCAGATTGGCGGAACTTCTATCTACAATAAGTATTACTGCAGGGTTGATGATAACCTATTTAACAGAAGTACACGGCCGACGTCAGAACGAGGCCTGTGCTTCCGGCTATTATACTACAGCCTGATATGTGCAATTGGCAGGGAGTGCCAAGTTGCACCTGTGTGTCAAGGTAACTAAGGCATCTGACGCGTTTAGTCAGAGACGCCAAGGGCGACGCTACGAACTGTCATTATTGAAGAACTTTGCTATTGACCATGCACGTCTATTCTGATGTTTACCTTTTTGAATGCCAAATGTATACCTATCGATGTCAGGTCAGCATGACCTTGTTACACTGACTGTTCCTGTTGATATTATGTGTGTTCCCGTCAATAAATGTCTTGAAACATGCCTGCAGTGTCAAAGCATCCTTGATTACTGCATGTGAGAGTATGGGTTGCAGGATCCACATCTATACGAGCCTAAACACATTCGCGTCTTCATTCGCACCCACACTCAACTCATCATACGCTCGCACTACACATCTAACAACATGTAAACTGTCTTGGGCCAGTGATCACCTCAACAAGAAAAAAAAAGACAGTTACAATAGGTCTTCCTTGAGCTGTACTTCCCCGTGAGATATCATACTGGATATAATGGAGACTGTTTTGCTTTCATTAGGATCAATGTTCAAACCATTCCATGTCCTCTTGCTTTGTGTTAATCCATGCATATGCTAATTCCGCATTGTTGTTGGGGCCTGTCTTGTTCAGGACAATTAATGATCACCTGTTAGAGAACGATACTACAATCGATAACTCAGCAAGGCTAAGATTGCTGGAATTTGGCGTTAAACGTAAGACTAGCACAGATGGACGTATTGCAGGATACGTTCGACAGTGCAAGAGGACATGCACACCATCATAGCTGGCAGACGCTGGAGCTGGGTTGGCCATGTCCTCAGAAGAGACCCCGATGCCATCACAAGAACAGCTATGCTTTGGACCCCTGAAGGAAAACGAAAGAGAGGCCGACCAAAAACAACTTGGCGGAGGACTGTGGAAGCTGAGATGCAAAGAATTAACCAGAGTTGGGGCACTGTACGAAGGATGGCCGCCAACCGAGCAAAGTGGAATCAATTTGTTGTTGCCCTGCAAGACGCCACCAGGCGTAATGGCCACTGACTGCATTGACGGTCGGCGGTTAAGGATCAAAGAGAGAGAGAGAGAGTTCAACAGTATATAGCCAATGCATTACATGAAAAATGTAGCATTCATACCCTTCGACATTTGCTATGGCAGACTAAGCACCTATGGGTTTGCCCGGTGTTCAATGATGCCAATTCAGAGTAACCATCACAATTAAATTCTACTGCTAGCTTGATAGACCAGTTGCAATTTTCACCAGAGTCCCCTTACTTAGCAATTCCCATATATTTCCGAATCGGTTTTTATGGCTACTGTAGCGACCCGCATCAGACTTCGCCGAACTAGACAATCCTTGACCTCATAACATTGACATCACACGTGTGTGACCACATTTCGTAGTTTAGTTGGAGTCTTAAGATCGAGGCATGTCAATAGAAAATGCAGGTGCACTAATATTTGGTGGTAAGGTCAAGTGCAAACAGTTCCAACCATGTCTTCTGCAGTGTTATTTCCTGTCTGGTGTAGAGCGTTGCAGTGTGATACTTTCAGTGTGACCTTTTGACTCATCAAAATATTTGCTGAAATATTCATGTTCATTGGTTTGTAGTAAATGTTTCCTCGCATGTATAACATCGCTGTAGCTTGCAACGGCAAATATACAAAACGACATACAGATGTTGCTGAAAATATACCAGCTATTGAAAAGTGAGGCAGATGGCAATTAATATCACCTACAAGGTGGGTTCAAATTTAAGAAGCACATATGGTAGGGTAGTCACATAGCAAATACTGGCTTAGAGGAGTGAAGTGTTAGAGACGTCACTATACTAGGTCAAGACTGAGAGGTGGGGTGGCCAGTTCCCTTCATCGTTGCCTTTTCCTTAAACAACTCAAAAGCAAATTCTAGAACCCATTTACAGCTGTGTAGACTTCAGCATGTTGATACTATGAATCGAACCCAGCACCTTTGCCGCGTGTAGCTTAGCAAAATCGCTTTTATGACTGGAGTTATTTAGTTACTTGCGTCTTCAGAAGTTTAAAATTCTTCTTCATTTGTATTTTGTTGCAGGCACTGTCATAGAGTAACTTCACGTGAGCTTGTTAGACCTGCTTGCTTCTATGGTTTACGTGTTTCAGTTTTTTTTTTAAATATGAGGTACTCAAATTAGTAATTGCGCGTACCAAAAACCATCACTGTTATTATAAAGAGCTAATTATTTAGTTTCCCAGTGCGTTACTGCGGCCCTGAAGGGGAATCACAGAATGTTAACGCTGCACCGTACGACGTAATGTCGCATGAGGCGACTTTGAGTGTTGGAGATGGGGCTGGTTACCCTATTTCGTGAAAACTTTAGGCCAATAACACAGATCACCAATGTGGCACAGCTGGCAGGAATTACACAAATGACAGTGGAATGAGACACAAGAAGAGGGCTTGCGTTGTATAGCACACACATTGAGAAATTCTGATGATAGTATTACAGGGCAGCACTTGCCCTGGAACCTCCAGGTAAAAAAGATAAAGAGAGATAGAAAAAGCACATGCATACGGAAACCTAAAGTCAGGCATGTCATGGATCACGAATAAACTGATAGACCTTGTATAAGTCAGGAAGGCTTGGTATTAATTTGATTAATAGCTTTACAACTCAGGGCGCTGAAGGAAACCGAAATACGTAATATTTATTTCACGACCTTCTGTAGCTCCATCTCGTGCAGCTCTGCGGAGTCTCTGAAAAACAAAGAGAAAGAGAGACTACACCTACTGCACATTCAGGCATGTCGTACAAGGCACTAATATGAGGTTGTGCATAGAGCTGGCAGACTTATCATATGAAAAAAATTACCACAGAAACCACTTTTGAAAGAGCATGTGGCGCTTGGTGGAGGCTCCCTGCAAGAGAACCAGCTAGGGCTGTGGTTCTGTGCTCAGTAGGGAGTGCAAAGGGAAATGCTGATGATATCTTCTACACAGGTGGTGCCAGTATATCTTCTACACAGGTGGTGCCAGTATATCTTCTACACAGGTGGTGCCAGTATATCTTCTACACAGGTGGTGCCAGTATATCTTCTACACAGGTGGTGCCAGTATATCTTCTACACAGGTGGTGCCAGTATATCTTCTACACAGGTGGTGCCAGTACGTAAACGGCAGAAATGTGTGCTGAAGTCATTCAAGATAATGCGTATAGAACCTTTAAAGAATAAAATAACAGAATGCTCGGGAAGTCTAAAGAAAGCATTGCTTCTTCTTCGTCTTCTTCGTACACTTTCATACTTGACCTTGAATAAGGTTAACGACGGCGGTGGTCAGCCTGAAGAGGTTGGTACCTCCATAGCGTTGGTCCATTCATTACAACAGTGTTACGGTAGTTTATTGATATCGTCTGCTATAATTGGCAGTGCGCATTTTTGGGTCAATGGAATTAATATAAATTGATTTTTATACTTCACGGATTAGTGAACGCGAAATACACGGTCAAATTATGACGTGTTAGCGTCGATACGGTCACGCTTCGCGACTTAGTTACTGGACCCTTGTTACGTTGTCCGTCAAGCCGTAAAGTCGTGTTTTTACCTCCTTCCAAGGTTAGGCTTTGCTAATAGCCGTATTTATGTAAATTGATACCAGGACTCAGGGTCAGTCCAGATAATATTATATACGAGTGAATTCATAAAGGTTTGTGATTAACCTGCGTTACGGAAGGATATTTGATAAGTAGTTTGATTATTTTCGTCAAGACTCATGCGCTCATTTCTGGCTGTCTGGACCCCAGCAGCACATGTATATAGCCATGATGTTCTGTTGACATGAATTCAATATGACACGGACGGATAAGAATATATATGCAATTAAATTCTAATGAACTGTATGTTAATGTTATACCTGCTTGAAATGTCTTCGTATGTGAACTTGTTAATAAATAATAGACTCCAATTCGAAGACTTATCCACATCGATAACGTTACGGTTGGTTTGTCAGATTGACAATGTTGATTATTATTGTAGTTGAAGAACTCTTCCTATGAGAAGGTATACAATATAATAATGAGCTCCGAAAGGAACCAATGTCTTCTTGGACATTCATTACACAATGAGACCATATAACGTTGACCCTCATTTGAATACTTATAAAACGAACGAAGCACGCATTCGCAACTCAACAAATAAAGAACCAGCTCTGAACCAGCAACCCGTAGCGAAACCAGTAACGTATCAGCTGGTGGCCAGATGTGGTCGTGGAATTGTAATCTAATTGTCAAAATTTTCAAAGAATACCGAGTTCAGAAGAAAAATTCCCTTCGAGCGAAAATGGACACATTTTACGTGTACACCGGTGACGTCACACGCCCTTAACTACAAGATTAATTTATCAAAATGGCAGCCGCATTTCAACGACTTTCAAGAAGAATTTTCAAAACAGCGCTTCAATCAACAGTGCAAACTAAGTTCAACCTTCGCTAGCATGCGATATGAGCTCTTTAAACTGTTGGCGAAACTGGCACAGTACAAATTTATCGAGGCAAAAAGCTAAGTAATTGTTTTCACTTTACGCTGTCAAGTCCTCTTTGCTCCGTTCACCGACATGTCTTTGATTTCACTGTTGAATGTTGTTCTTGGTATTAATATCTATTATGTTGTATTTTACTTATTAGTGGGCGGTTGGCGAGGCGAATCGAAACTGAATTTATGTCTTCTTTTTAGAACGACCGATTCAGTTTTGATTGATCTGCAGGGCAGTTAAATTTTTTCATTTAGCAAAGAATCCATTGACGATTTTCCGATGGTAAAAATTCGTTTGCATTTGAAAGGATTTGACCTTGTATGTTAGTTGTGATTTGCTGTGGATAACTGGTGTATTTTGCTGTACTAATTTCATTTTTATTCAGTTATGTAATAATGTTCGTAATCTATCCCGTCAATTCTGATCTTTCTATCACTTATTTCATAGATTTTGTATTAACCGTTATGAGTCCAACCTGCTTAGTGTACTTCCGGTTTTTTCTTCTTAGTTTATAGATTCATTTTATGTCTGAAATTGTCATTTGTGATGTGCTAATGTTCTGTACAGTTTAGTTTATTGTTTGTCTTAGTTATTCATTTCATATATTAATGATTTAATAATGTTATAAATTTATTATTAATAGAATAATACAATAATTTGATTAATTTTTACTAAATCATTTGATGACTTAGGTGATGTCATCTGTTTGCAGTAGTAGTCCAATATACTATTGAAGCATATTGTAGATTATGACGAGGGCATAATAGCATAATATATAGTGATAAATAACTTTGATTTATAGTTTGCCTTAAATAGGACAGACATATTTGATATTAATTAGTACATTTTCATAGTACTACAGTGTGCACTGGGCACATGTATATGATTAAATAACATAATTATGGAGGGATAATACTCATAATTATTGGAGGATAATATTAGATGCATGATATAAATTCATCATCAAAAATTAATAAGGGTATAATACATTGGTATAATGTAATGAGTAAACATTATTGATTTACATTATTTAGTTACAAAATAGTTGTGGAACTTACAATTAATAGTACTATAAGATTGTAGTGATTATATTGTGTATTAATCTATTGTTACACATACACATAATTCAATAATTAACTGAGGAGGCATATTGTTGAATTAAAATGGCTAATCTTGACACCTCTGTTAAGATTGGGAAGGATTATGGTTACAAAGGACCAGAACTTCGTCAATTTGCAGAACAGCAACTGGCTATTGCAAGGAAGGAAGAAGAAGAACGTGAACTTAAGTTAGAAAAGCAAAGAGAAATTGCTATACGAGAAGAAGAAAGAAAAGTGGCAAGAGATGAAATCCTACGGATTGAAGAAGAGAATAAATTGAAACGATAGGAAATTATAAGGCAACAAGAAATGGAATTGGCACGTCTTAAGTTTGAAACTGCAAAATTACAGGCACAAAGTGCTACTACGAGCCAGACTGATAATTCTCAAAATGGATCTTCATCCAATCAAAACAAACCTTATTATAACTTTAAATTACCACATTTCAAATTGAACCTTGACGACCTTTCATCATACCTGGCACGGTTTGAACAGGTATGCAAAACAAATAACTTACCTAAACAGGCATGGGTACTTAAACTAAATGAATTTTTAGATGGTGAACCGTTAAACGCAACAGAGAATGCTGATCCTACAATAGCAGTGGATTATGATGCGATAAAAGCTTTATTATTAAAAAGGTTTCATTTGGATGAGGAAGGCTGTAGACTTAGGTTTAAAACGCTTTTACCTGAGTCCAATAAAGATTTTCCAGGTTTTATTGCGAATATACGATGGGTGGAACTGGCAGGTGTTAACAAATCGTACGACAAATTAGTTGATTTGTTACTGAGGGATAAAGTTTTATCCTCTATCAGTCCACCGTTCTTTTCCTTTATACAAGAACGAAAACCATCTACAATTGCTGCACTGGAAGAAATGGCAGTAAATTATTGCTCCGCACATCCCAATGCGAGCATATCTAACTTACAAATAAGAGAGCCTCTACCTGTAGCTTCTAATATGGCATTCCAGGGTAAAGATAAATCTCGAGCTTATAGTATGGATAGGAATTATCCGCACAGAAGGAATAATGCCCACAATGACAATTATAAAAATAATAATACATATGGGAACGTCAACAGAGGTAGACAACTGAATAGGAATCAGTCACCTCAATTCAGATACAACAATGGTAAACACTATTCTAACCATAATCGATCATACAACTATAACAATAATAACAATGAAAACAGGTGGACTAAGAATAATCAAGGCTTCAGACCTAGACACAATAGTCACCACGGGGGACAACAAAATAATTTTAATAACTATTCTAGACATCGGTCTCAGTCACGTAGACCGTCACATTATGATCATAATATCGGGGTGGCACTTACTACTGTTCTGACCCCAGGGGTTCCCCAGGATGATAAACCGATTCAATCGTCGTCCACGTGTTATGCTATGAATTATAACGTGGCAAATAGTTGCCCAGCATGTAATTTTGTTTTTCAGAAAGCAAAGGAGACAGTATTGAACTGCGGACATATTCTACCAGAAGTAGGTCTTGCAGCCAATGATGGAACAGGCTCTCTGATATTTAACAGAGGGATAGTAAATGGTTCTATCGTCTCTGTTTTGAGAGATTCCGGATCTACAACTATTGGAGTCCGACAGTCACTGATCCATCCAAGTTGTGCTACTAACGAATATGTTAAATGTATGACTTTCGGGGGTACAATTGAACACTACCCCACTGCGATAATTCATATTAATACACCCTTCTTTTCAGGAAATGTTAAGGTATGCATGTTGAAAAATCCTATTGCAGATCTTATGGTTGGTCGCATTCATGGCAGTAGAGATTGCACCCCAGAAGAAATTATCGAATGGGAGAAACACAATCTGTGCACTGGAAATGCAGTGACAACTAGAGCACAGACCAAAATTGTAGAGAGTGTCGACACTAAAAAGGTGAAACCAGACAAACAGGAAGATATTGAGGTTCATTCTCCTATTGACAGAGCTACGTTTGCAAGAAAACAGAAGGAAGACAAATCTTTAAAAAAAATTTTGCTCTGGTGAATAAGTTTGATAATCTTACCTCGAGCAATAAAGACAAACATTGGTTTACAATCAAAAATGATATATTAATTAGATGTTTGATGGACAGTTCTCAGGTAAAACGACAAGTCATGGTACCTTCTGCATTTAGACGCTATATTCTCCAACATGCACATGATTCACAGTGTGCAGGTCACATGGGATATACTCGGACACGATCCCGAGTATTATCTTCATTCTTTTGGCCAGGTGTTTCACGAGATATATCACAGTATGTACGCTCTTGTACGATATGCCAGGAAGTTAAAGCACGTGGAGCTTTTCACACGGCTCCTATTCAGGCTTGTGATATTTCAGTGCGACCTTTTGACAAAATGGCCATAGATATCATTGGTCCACTCTTACCTTCGGCCAGAGGACATAGATTCGTCCTCACTTGCATCGATTTATGCACACGATGGCCAGAAGCAATACCACTGAAGACCACCACTACAGCAGATGTAGCTGATGCACTACATCTTATTTTTTTCTAGGGTAGGTTTCCCTAGGAAGTTGTTGTCAGACCATGGATCTCAATTCATATCTGATACTATGACAGAGGTAATGAAGACATGGTACATAGATAGGAATCTTAGTAGTATTTATCATCCTATGAGTAATGGTGCGGTGGAACGGCTTAACCGCACACTTAAATAACTGTTACATAAGGTTACGGTTAAACATCCTCAGGACTGGGACAGAGCACTCCCACCTGTCCTGCTCGCCTATCGAGAGGTGCTACATGAATAGACTGGCTTCTCTCCATTTGAATTAGTTTTCGGCGCTCCACCAAGAGGTCCTATGGGACTCATAAAAGATTTACTAATTGACGCCGAGATGACTCAGGATACCCAGTCATCATACGAGTACGTAATTAATCTTCGTAAGAATATCATTGAATCTTGCCAGTTGGCAACAGCTTCTTCTGAGGCTGCGAAAGCTAAGGCTCGGACCTTACAAAATAGAACTAGACGATTACGTCAACTATTTCCAGGCGATGAGGCTTATGTGTTACTTCCACATAATGATAATAAATTACTTATATCATGGAATGGTCCTTACAAGGTTATTGACAAGATTTCTGACGTTGACTACGTCTTAGACATTAAGGGACACAGAAAAATATACCATATAAACATGCTCACACAATTTCACACTCGTCCAGAACACTTGCAATCTATTTTCCACGAATTAGATGACATAGTAGTACCAAATTGTCATTATACTAATCTATCAGTGATTCAGGAAGAAGAATCTTCTTTTCCTGAGGTACAGATGTCTTTACCTGTATTACAACCTATGGATTCTTGGCGGGATGTAACCATCTCTTCGTCGGTTACACCGCAACAGCATCATCAGATTGCTGATCTCTTACAATTATTTCCAGATGTGCTGACAGACTTACCTGGTCGCACATCAGTGATTACTCACGACATTACTCTTAAAGATTATACACCAATTCGTGTACATCCCTATTCTGTCCCACTACACTTTCTCAGCAAAACGACTCAGGAACTTGAGCAGATGTTGTCTTTAGGTATTATCGAGACTAGTACCTCACCATTTTCGTCACCTTTAGTCATTGTCCGAAAGAAGGACAACAACATTCGCTTATGCGTTGACTATAGGAAGCTAAATGCTCAGACCATAGCTGACAGTGAACCACATCCCATTATTGACGACTTACTTTCTCGTCTCTGCCATCAATGGTACCTATACCTTGTAGCGGTATGGCAGCTTGCGTACCCTGATAATCCCCAGAGCTATGCCAGTGGGAGTTTTACTCCTGGTAGGTTCAACCAAGCTGGACTGGTCTGTGTGGGTAGGGGTCAGACAAAAGCTGGTACCCTGGTCCTCCAGGTTGGGGGTTTTAGCACAGGGCTGACACCCCTGTCTGTGTAAAAAAAACAATGAAGTTACGGAAACAATAATAAATGAACAAACTTTGCTGCGGGATGGACATTCGGAGTCTGTGGCTCGTATGACTGTCAGTGGTGAAAGCCGAAAGGAAGCCACTGACATGAAAACGGATGTCCTGACCGCAAAACAGGATACAAGAATAGGTTTTTGGAATGTCCGGACAATGTACGAGACAGGTAAACTAAGACAGGTCACGGCAGAAATGAGAAACTATAGCTTACACATTCTAGGGATAAGCGAGAGCAGATGGACAGGGGCAGGAAAAGTTAAAACAGCAACAGGAGAAACAGTACTTTACTCTGGAAGAGAGGATGGACAATACAATGAAGGCGTAGCCATTATTCTACAGAAAGGAATAGAAAGGACATTACTGGAATGGAAACCCATCAACAACAGACTGATAAGATTAAGATTGAGAGGGAGATTCATCAACACTACAATAATACAATGCTACGCACCAACGAATGATAGCGATGAGGAGGTCAAGGATGAATTCTATCAACAACTGCAGAAAGAAATGGAAGACACACCTAGATATGATCTTGTTATAATAATGGGAGACCTCAATGCGAAAGTTGGTACACACAATACATATAATGAAAGAACAATGGGGAAATGCGGCAGCGGAACAGCAAACGAAAATAGGGATAAACTAATAAGTTTCTGTAGCATTAATAACCTGATCATTGGAGGAACACTCTTCCCACATAAAGAAATTCACAAATTAACATGGGAATTACCAAATGGTCGGGACAGAAACCAGATAGACCACATCATGGTTAACGGTAGATGGAGACATGCATTACATGATGTGAAGGTAAGAAGAGGTGCAGATGTGGGAAGTGATCACCATTTAGTAGTAGCAAAACTGAAAGTGAAACTAAGAAGGGCTGCACCAACTGTAACTACACAGAAAAGGTTTGACATCAGCAAATTGAAGGACTCCCTTACCAGAAAAGCTTTTACGGCCGACATAAAGAAACGATATCAATTTGCCAAAAGTCAGGAAAAGACATTGACTGATGATATAGACCAGAATTTCATCACCATTTCAACAATATACAAAGAAAGCAGCAAATCATGCTTGGGATTCCAGGAAAGGAAGAAGCAAGACTGGATAACACCAGAAACTTTAAACACCATAACGATGAGAAAGGAAATGAAAAGAAAGAAAACAGAAGCGAAGTCCCCCAGGTTAAAGCAACTATATAGCGAACAGTACAGTCAGCTGGACAAGGAAGTTAAACGCTAAACCCGAGCCAACAAAAGGAATTTCCTAGACGATCTTGCAAGACAGGCAGAGGAGGCAGCACTGAGAAATGAACAAAGCACAGTATACAAAATAACTAAATTCATCAGCGGAAAACGAGGTGCAAACAATATTACATTAGTAAGAGATAAGCAAGGTAATCTCATCACGACAGCAGAGGGACAAGAAACAAGATGGGCAGAGCACTTCAGAGAAACTCTGAACAAGGAACCACCAGAGACACAATTGAATGTTCCTGAGGCTGAAAACGATCTAGATGTGAATACAGACATTCCACGAAAAGAAGAAATCATCACAGCAATCAAAGGGTTAAAGAACGGCAAAGCTCCGGGCCATGATAACTTAAATGCAGAGCTATTTAAGACAGACCCTGAGCTAGCAGCAGAACTATTAGAACCACTATTTGCACAAGTCTGGAAAACGGGGACAACACCATCAGAGTGGAACAAAGGAATAATTGTCAAATTGCCCAAGAAGGGAGATCTTGCAGACTGCAATAATTGGAGAGGAATCACTCTTCTCTCAGTTCCCAGCAAAATACTAGGCAGGATAATTATACAGAGAATTTCAAAGGCAGTAGATCACAAACTGAGGAAAGAACAAGCAGGATTTAGAAAGAACAGGAGATGTGTAGATCATATATTCACTCTCAGGAACATTATAGAGCAGTGCTCAGAATGGCAAAGACAGCTTTACATTAATTTCGTTGATTTTGAAAAGGCTTTTGACAGCATACATAGGGACAGTTTATGGAAAATACTGAGGGCTTATGGAATTCCAAGCTGCATATTGTCAATCATAAAAAGCCTCTCAGCAAACTTTACGTGCAGTGTTGGGCAGAGCAACCTAACCTTTGTGGTGAAGACAGGAGTACGACAGGGATGCCCCTTATCAACCACTCTATTTTTAACAGTCATAGACTGGGTGATGCGCCAGGCAACAGAGGGCAGTCCAAGAGGAATAAGATGGACAACATTTTCTACATTGGAAGATCTGGAATATGCAGATGACATTGCACTACTAGCACATTCACATCAACACATCCAGGAAAAAACGGATAGACTTAATAAGTTTAGCCAGCAGGTGGGCTTGAACATCAATTTAAAGAAGTCTGAGGTCATGACGCTCAATGTGAGCAACCCTGAGCCCATATCAGTAAGGAATAAGCAATTGGTACAGACAGATACCTTCACATACCTATGAAGCATAGTAACACCAGACGGCGGGGCAAGCAAAGACTTCAACATCAGAATGAATAAGGCAAGAACAGCCTTCTTTAGCCTAAACAACATCTGGAAGTCCTCCCAATACAGCACAAGCACAAAAATTAAGATTATATCAGAGCTGTGTGCTTTCTGTGCTTCTCTATGGTGCGGAATGCTGGAGAGTTACAGAGAAGGAAATGTCGAAATTGTCCTCTTTTCACACAACATGCCTAAGAAACATTCACCGAATCTTTTGGCCGAATACCATCACCAACCAAGATCTGCTTACTCGTAGCAAGCAAGAAGACATGAACACCATCATAGCTGGCAGACGCTGGAACTGGGTAGGTCATGTCCTCAGAAGAGACCCCGATGCCATCACAAGAACAGCTATGCTTTGGACCCCTGAAGGAAAACGAAAAAGAGGCCGACCAAAAACAACCTGGCGGAGGACTGTGGAGGCTGAGATGCAAAGAATGAACCAGAGTTGGGGCACTGTACGAAGGATGGCCACCGACCGAGCAAAGTGGAATCAATTTGTTGTTGCCCTACAAGACGCCACTAGGCGTGATGGCCACTGACTGCTTTGACGATCGGTGGCTAAGGATCAAAGAAGAAGACTTTCTCGTCTGTCCAATGCAACACTTTTCACTAAGATAGATCTAACTAAAGGTTATTGGTAGATACCACTAACCGAAAAGGCCAAATATTACACAGCGTTTTCCACTCTGTCGTGGAATATTCTAATCCACATATATAAATTATTAGGTAAATATAAAGCCTAATAAATACATATAATAAATAAAGGAAGAAGAATGGCAAAGAACAGTGCTGTCACAATGACTGTACTCGAAATCCCCTTGTTTTCTACTGCGTATGCAAATTGTAACGTTTCACGTCGATATTAAAGGCCTTCTGCAACATACACGCGTTTCCCAAACACACAATAAAATGTGCTGCCTTTCTAAGAAAAACCTTGAAATATGCAAGATGATCTAAATTAATCCTAACATTAATTATACTGCGTTACCAAAACGAACGAACAGATGGACTAAAGGATAAAGAGAGAGGGAGGGCTGAAAATCAGGAACGCATGCAACACGCGTCGCGCGATACACAAATGCTGCCATCACGCGTGTAAGACTACATGCACTAACTTTTTTTCAGACGAACAGTGATAAAATACACTACTCTTCCCAGAGTTAGGTTTTAAAATCATAAAAAACGCTTATTAGGAAAGATAACAATAGATGGGTTTACGTTTGAAAACATTACAGTACCCAGACAGCACATCTTCGAAACAGGAGGTAGAAGGAATTGCATATTTTGAACGCAGCCACGTAGCTCTTTTAAATTTGGATATTTGGGTTCCTTAGGGCTTGCTGACAAAGAATATGTAAAACGTTACGCAAATAGTCCAGGAATTAATAAATTATAACCAAAATAAAATATTGGGGATGCCTGACAGCATGAAATCATTTCTGCTCATAAAATTTTTTTATAACGTGTTTGAAAAAACCTTACGTTACATAAATAGCCTACCATGTAAACTCCAAATTGATTGGAGCGCAACAAATGAAAGACTAACCACGATTGGTCGGGCTATAAATACTATCTTTCGTTGTTAGGGGAGACGTGGAAAGGTAACATTTTTTCAAACACTTGTCGAAACGTGGCCTCATTGGCTAGACTCGCTGATATACTCACTTAGGAGCGTTAGTTCGAGACCACTAGTGCAAATAATCTTGATAAAGCAACAGTGCGTTGAAGCCAGCTCATATTTGTGTTAAATAAAAGCCTGGAACATAAGCAGATGGGAATTTGTGCCAGTAATTGTGCCAGAATTCATTGCTAATTAACGTATCTGTGTTTATTTCCATGAAATTGTGGTAAGCTTGAACCATTCAGTATCTTTTAATGAAAATTGAATGTAAATTGTTAATTTATGCCTGTATATATATGTGTAGTTCAGTGGCAAACAGGAGATAAAGCCTATAATGCTCCAGCCTGAACAGAGGGTGTCGGAGGGAAGTAAAACGGCATGGAATGGCCAAATAGTACACTGACACCTGGATGATTGATTAGACAGAAATAATGCTGGAAGTGCAGAGGCGTGGTAACCATTAAGGAGGTAAATACTGGTATAAAGTATTTCAGATGAAGCTGACAGTTGGCCTAACGCTCTGAACTCAATGTTTGTGTTGTATTGTGCTCAGTGTAGAACTAGAGTATCAATTAGTTATGAAGTAGAAGGTACATCCTTCTTGTTTTCAGGGACAGTGGTCTTGATGGTACTGAGCAGCACCTGGTCAGAGCTTTGCTGAATCCAGAGTCGGACAGCATACTCCTTGGTCTTTTTAGCTATCAGTGAGGTGTCTCCAGAGCCCAGAGGAGAATTCGAGCAGAGGAGTCCTTCCCTGCCGCCATCACGCAAGATAAGCTGATTTGGCCAGCTGAGCTCAACATTATGTCCCCTCATCTTGAAATGACTTTGTAAAAATAACATTCAGAGGGGAATTTAATTGTCTTAATATCAGGAACTGAGAACATCTCCAATAATAGTTTCCTTAAGACAAACTATTGAAGTCATGATGACAAATACCAACAGAGCTTGAACAAAACAAAACCAGTATTACCTCATATTACTACTACACAACTGACACACATAGGATATTTTTAATAATATATGTCACTACAATATTCATATTGATAAAGTCTGTACATATACTTGTAATTAAAATTGATTGTGATTCCTGGTTCCTTTGTATTTGAATCAGGACACATATACCTTTATGATAACCATGAATACATATTGTTATTTGAAAAGTTATCAGTGACTCCTTAAGATATTCTCATAGAGTGTTATATGTATGTGAGTGTCACAGTGTTGTCAAGAGTAGTGGATTAAATTAAATTGTTTATCTGTCTGTTGTTGTGACTTACATTTCATCATACACATACCCTAGACACATAACGTAGTCATCACACTATTCCAGAATAATTCTGACTGAGATATATAGATATGTGGTAGCAAGTAAGGTTATCTATAATACACTACTCTTAATAGATATAGATACCTTCACAGCTGATCTCAGTCAGTACACTAAGTCCCCTATAAATATTTATAACATCCCACTTCACCACACACTCCACAAGGTCTTTACCAGTGGAATGTGATGCCTTTTGGGCTTATGAACGCTCCTGCTACCTTTATTCGCATGATGCGAACAATTTTATCAGGTAGACCAAACATCATTACATACATTGACGACATATGTTTATTTAGTTCATCATTTGAGGAACATTTTTCGGGGCTTAGATGTGTTTTGGAGATATTAAGAGAAAACCATTTAACCGCTAAACCTACGAAAATACAAATAGCATTTCAGGAGATAACCTTTCTGTGTCATATTATTGGGGCTGGACGTATTCAAACTGTTCCCAGTACGGTATCTAAAATTTTAAATTTATCGGTTCCTCAAACGAAGAAACAGGTTAGGAGTGTATTAGGTCTAGTCCAATACTACAGTAAATTTGTACCTAACTTATCATCCATCACGGCTGTCTTGTCATCATTGTTAAAAAAACACATGCCGTTGAAGGTAAATTGGACTGACGAATGCGACAAAATTTTTCGCATGATATTGGCCATCTTCTCAAATCCACCAATTTTGAGGTTACCAGATACTTCTAAAAAGTTTTTCCTTCGTACAGATGCCAGTAATTACGGTATCGGAGCTTGTTTGCTTCAATATCACGACGATATACTTCATCCAACGATGTACATATCAAGAAAACTGAAGTTACCTGAAACAAAATACTCTACTGTGGACAAGGAGTTGCTGGCAGTAGTTTGGGCAATTACTAAACTTGAGAAATTTTTGTTGGGAGCACCTTTCGTGATCCAAACGGATCAGAAGGCGGTGGCATCGTTTCGTCGCTCTAACCACAAAAGCCCCAAACTTGCCAGATTTTCGATTCTATTACAACCTTATGACTTTGTCATCGAAGCCATACCGGGACAAGAAAATATATTAGCGGATGCACTTTCAAGACACCCTACTGAAGTCGAATAGTAATTGTCCACAAGTTAAAAGATTAAAGACTGAACAAGATTGACTCTGGAACTCTCACTTATTCCTGCGTTACGAAATTGATATGAACCACCTCCATACGGAAAAACACTTCGAATAATTTGCAGGGAATCAATCTTACTTACTTACTTAGTCGTTCCCCTTCTACCGTGAGGTGTAGAGGTTTGGAAGAGAGAGCGCCAGACCATTCTATCAGCTGTCTTCTTCCTGGCCTGGTTCCATTCTAGTCCTCGGTCCTTCAAAGATTGTCTAATGTTGTCCTCCCAGCGAACTCTGGGTCGTCCTGGAGGTCTGGATCCCTGGCTCTTTGTTTCCCATGCTTGTCGTGGTAGCCGATCTTCTCCCATTCTGCAGACATGGCCAAACCATCTTAGTTGGGACTGTTCTATTTGGGTCTGCAGCGGATGGGATTTCAGGCCTTGACGTATCGTCTGGTTGCGGACCATGTCTCTTCTTGTTACTTCAACCACTTTCCTCAGATACCTCATTTCTGAGGTTTGGATCTGGCTTTTGTGGGTTGTAGTCATTGCCCACGACTCGCATCCATATGTCAAAACTGGGACATAGGTGGAGCGGTATACAGCCATCTTCGTTTTCTTACCAACCTCTTTCTTGCTGAGGAATCCACGATTTATGGCCTGAAAAAGTCTCCCAGCCGCTGCTTTTCGAGTGGCCAACTCTTCTTTGATACCTCCCTTTCGGTCTATAATAGCTCCGAGATATTTAAAGTGGTCGACCTGCTCCAGGACCTGTTCTCCCAACTTAATCTGATGTTTTCTTTCTTCTCGTGATATCACCATGGATGTGGTTTTAGAGCTGCTTATGACCATCCCTCTCTTCTCCAGCTCTTCCTTCCAGACTTGCAAGTTGGATTGGAGATGTGCCTCTGATTTAGCAATCAGGGCAACATCATCAGCAAATGCCAGCTCCGAAATATAGACCTGTCTCATCTTCCAGTACCCCACTGAATACTTTCTTGTTCTCTCCTTACATGCCTTGATGACATCGTCCATGAGGAGTATGAAAAGATAAGGTGACAGGATATCACCTTGTCTTACACCAGTGGTGGTCCTGAACTCTTCTGACTTATGGTTTGCTGTCCTCACATAATTTCTGCAAGACTTGTAGAAGCTCTGTATAGCATGAATCAGAGGTGCTGGAATATTCTTCCTTGCCAAACAGTCCCAAAGTTTGCTCCAGGGGACTCTGTCAAACGCCTTTTCCAGATCTATGAAACAAAGATGGATCTCACTCTTATACTCAAGGGCCTTTTCACTCAACTGTCTGAGTGTGAAGATTAGGTCTTGAGTACTTCGGTTTGCTCGGAATCCGCACTGGACCTCATCCAATTGTGGCTCAGCTAGGCGTCGGAGTCTCTGCTCTAGGATTCTAGAGTAGATTTTACCAGGGACACTGAGAAGGGATATGCCTCTATGGTTTCCACATTGTCGATTGTCACCCTTTTTGAAAATTGGTGTTATGATGGCAATCTCCCAATCCTTTGGTATGGTCTTGTTGCACCATGCTGCCTGTAGGACCTTTAAGAGTAACATTTAATTAAATAAACTGAGAGATAGTGTCATAATAAAAGATATGAGAAGTAAGGACAAGTAAAGTAAAGAAAAAGATAAAGTATAAATTAATTTAGTTATGTGTGTAAACTTAATTATGAGTGTCGAGTAATTACTAAATAATTAAATTAATGAATTAATAAAAGAAAAAATATTCATACATTTCATGTGACATCTTAACTAAATACATATAACAGCTATCACATTCATAAATAAATATTTAGAGTATTCGCTTGTGTGATATAATTTTTTTTTTTTTTTTTTTTTTTTTTTTTTCATCTTTTCTTTCTTTTGACACATTTTCTTCTTTTTTTAAAATTATTATCACACTTCAATTTTATTATATTCTTTATTAATTTAATAACTATTAAACTTAATAATGTCGGATATGAAGATCCAGCCGTCGTTATGTCCTTTGAGAATTTATGGAAAGTTCCATTGGAGAAAAATTTCATAATGTTCAAATATGTTTTGTTCTTGAATGAGTGTAAACTGTCACAACATGGATTCAGATACTTTTCCCGACTATCTTGTAGTGAGTTGTAAATAGATTGGACACTAACCAAAGTCCAAACGTTAAAACGAACCATTGAAATATTCACAAACAATTTCTTTCGGAGATTGTACTTATTGATTGATTACCTTTTAACTTTCCATAAATTCTCAAAGGACATAACGACGGCTGGATCTTCATATCCGACATTATTAAGTTTAATAGTTATTAAATTAATAAAGAATATAATAAAATTGAAGTGTGATAATAATTTTAAAAAAAGAAGAAAATGTGTCAAAAGAAAGAAAAGATGAAAAAAAAAAATTATATCACACAAGCGAATACTCTAAATATTTATTTATGAATGTGATAGCTGTTATATGTATTTAGTTAAGATGTCACATGAAATGTATGAATATTTTTTCTTTTATTAATTCATTAATTTAATTATTTAGTAATTACTCGACACTCATAATTAAGTTTACACACATAACTAAATTAATTTATACTTTATCTTTTTCTTTACTTTACTTGTCCTTACTTCTCATATCTTTTATTATGACACTATCTCTCAGTTTATTTAATTAAATGTTAATTAATTAATACCCTACATACTTACTATGATTAATTAGTTTAATTTTTTTTTTTTTTTTTTTTTTTTTTTTTTTTTTTTTTTTTTTTTTTTTTTTTTGCGTTCGCCCGCTAATACTCGAGGCGAAATCTCAGGTTATTATTTTATGTCTAACCTGACATTGATTTTACGTGAGTATCCCTTTATTTCTTGTACAGAGACAGGTGTCCCTCGCCATTCAGGCAAATACTCGCCGATTTCGGAGGTACCCATTGCAGCTGGGTCTGCTCAGGAGCCGCCAGTCCCTGGTCGACGATACTCCTTCAAATGTTCTCGCCAGGTCTCGAGTTAATCCAGTCCAAATCCCGGTCGACGAAAAATCCTCAAATGCCGTCGCCCGGGTTTGATCCTGTATCACCCGGTCGCCAGAGCGGTGTTGTAACCACTACGCTAGCGCGGCTCCAGTTTAATTTTAATTAGTTAGAATAATTTTCTTTACATAACACTTCATTATTCACTCACAACAGTCTTTAAGTTCAGTAGATAATTATTTAGCGACAGTTGACACCCCTTTGTTTAATATAATAATGTTATATGACTGATATATTATCGACATGACCACGACACTGTTCTAGACAGAACATCGTAGGCCATATGTAAGAGACAAAGAAAGAATTGGTCTACTGTACCCTCATTCATGTCGTAAAAACCGAGTAATATAAGTTTGTGCATGAAGCTGGCAAATTAATCATGTAAAACACACTGCTAAAGATCCCACTACTGCAACAGCATATAAATATTTCTGTGACAAAAAAAGGGGGGGGGGGCGGGGCAGCTGCAGTATTTGCTCCAAGCTCAGTAGGGAGCAACATTCAAAATAAATGTATTAGCAGTATATACATTCAAATATCCCTCCATCTCTCCTACCCTACCCTACCCTGCATCCTTTTTTTTTTAAAGTTGATTTTTAAACAAATGTAGTCGGTACGTTTGATGGGGAGTAATAAAATTAACATAATTTAATGTCTTGTAATCAGGTCACTCAAAAATTGATTGCCTGTAAGTCGGCTAATGCCTGGTTTTGGTGCAGGTAACAGGTCGCTGCATAAAATTAATGGAGTGAGGGAGGATGTGCTTGACAGCGTTCCTTGCCCCTAGTCGTCAGACTTAATGCTAGTCCCAGATAACCTTGATCTTTGTCAGTGATAGTCAAGTAACACATGTCCGTCAGTTGACATGAAAGGTATCTTGGGTTTTTTTTTTTTAAACAAGTTTATATAAAAATGCGGGGAGGGGAAACAAACTGACAACAAGATTACAGGTCGTGGTTCATCGTCAGTATAGAGAACTGATACGTCTGCGGGGACTAAAACTAAGATTTGCTGGTTTGGAAAAAGAGAAGGGGAGCACATGTATGATGATATTTAAACATTTAGAATGTATATATATACATATATACACACACATTCGTTTACACATAGAAACCATTGCACACACATCATGAAGTGGCACGCACATATGATGTTCTACACGTATATAAACTGAAACAAACATACGAAGTGGTACACCGATATAAATTGGTACACACATGTAACATAGTACACATATAAAAAACGGTACATACTCGTACATGTAAATTGACACAAAGATATAAAATGGTACACACATTAAAAACAGGCACATATGTGTTAAATGGTACATACATATATACTGGCACTAACTTATAAACTTATAAAATTATACACATATATATACTGGCACAAACTTATAAAACTATACACACATATAAACTGGCAGAAACATATAAAATTATACACACATATAAACTGGCATAGACATACGAAATTATACACACATATAAACTGGCACAAACATATACAATTATACACACATATAAACTGGCACAAACGTACACAATTAAACGCACATATAAACTGGCACAAACATACAAAATTATACCCACATATAAACTGACACAAACATTAAAAATTATACACACATTAAACTGGCTCTCAAATATAAAATGGAACACGCGTGTATACTGGTACACACATATCAAGTGTCACACAGGTATGAAATGGCACACACATACAAAAGAGGCTCACGTGCATAAGCATACTTCCAGACATACTAAATAAAACATTCGTACAAGCCAGCACACACATAAAAACTGCCACAAGCTTACAGCCTGAGGGACAAGATGTACATAAACTCTCTCAAACATATAAAAATCGCATAGTTTAAAAACCCAAACTTACAACACAGTCGTAACAACTGACATATTCATGTAGACTGGTACTCATACATACATACGTGCATTCACACACAGATTAGCACACATAAATGCATGCATTCACACACAGACTAGCACATATAAATGCATGCATTCACACACATACTAGCACACATACATACCTTGAATTAAAGAACAGACTAGCGCACTACATACATGCATTCACACACAGATTAGCACACGTATATACATGCATTCACGCACAGTGACTATCACACATGCATACATGAATTCAAGAACAGACTAGCGCACATACATACATGTATTCACACACAGACTCGCACATATACATATATGCATTCACGAACAGACTACCACACATTTAAAGTGGCACATAGTCTCATACAGGTAAGGACATATACTTCTTTTTCTTCTTCTTCTTCGTTCACTCTCAGACAACGATTCGAATATGTTCAAAGAAAGCAGTGGTCAGCCTGAGCCTGTTGGCGCCTTCTACAGTTTTTTTCTCCAGGAATATGCCCTTTCTCTGTTCCTCATATGTTGGGCACATATTCAAAGGGACAAACACACTTACACGTAAAGGTAGTCCCATAGCCGATCCTGTCGTAGAAGGGTCAGGTGTTAAAGACCCGCTCTACTAGATCTCAGCGTCATGAGATGGAGTGATCAGTTCCATTCATCGCTGTCTTTGTCTTCCCTAACTCAAGAGCAGACAGATGTACCCATCCACAGTCATACACATAATGTTAGAATGGCGCTAATGCACAAACATAAACACGCCTGTAAATAAACAAACAAGCACACACACAAATCAACTAGCATACACATATACACACACGAGCATAAAGTTATGACTAAATGGGCCATTATTATTATGTCATAACCATGGTAATCCTTATACTCTGCGTAAACATCCGTTTGTGACGAAATTAGTCGTGCTTTTTTATAACTCTCATTCACTCCGGCAGTATCTCTTCATTTCTTGATTTTTCTCATTAATCATCCTATTATTTGGCACATTTATTACCCTTACATTACTTTACTGTGACCACTCCCCGGACTTATTTACGTTCCGCCAGGTGAACTGGGGTATTATCGTAACAATACCCAGTCATTATCACCGGTCATCGGTAATACGTTTATCTCTTTGAGTCGCCTAGCAAGCCTTTAATAATAGACGATCCTCGTTGGACAACCATATGGTTTGTCTGAGAGGCCGGCGACCCTTTTGTTTGACTGTCTGAAGAAGGCACGAAAACACAGGTGATATGAGATAATAGCTTTCGCCGGGCCATTCCTGTGTGATTATCGCAGATAATATGTCTGGCCAGTCGACATTGGCGGAAGACATTACGGCAGGTAATCATTTCCCACATTTGTTTGTGAGAAGGCACAAGATGTCACCGGAAATATTACCGCATGATTTGAAATAGGTCACGCGTAGGAATATTAAATGTAATATTTTAAACACGCAGGGGAGATTATGAATTAAAACACACTAACCCACATAGTGCAAAAGAGCTTACGATTGGATTGAAGTGAGAGCCGGAATAAACAATGAATTTCATTGGAAAATTTGGCGGAAACACAATCTGTGATGTGAACTGGAAACTGGAAATATAATCTAGCGAAACACAGAACACAGAGACAGCTTCGCAACTTCAAACGAGCAACTCCCAAAAAAGCTAGAAGAAGAAGGATCGGACCAAGAATTCCATACTAATAAGTGACAGATCGAAGTATTTGAGAAACGTAAAACCTTAGAAAGTAAGCCCGCCGTTATAAATACAGAGACTGCAAACTTAAGGGACCGGGACTTTAAATACCCAAACTGGAACCCTAAGGAATTGGATCACCCGTCATTAGAGAAACTTTCCCTGACCAAGTGTATCGCAGAACATCCGCCGAAGAGGAATTCCTAGTTTCCCAGACCAAGTGTTTCATGTTTCACAGATTCACCTGTCATACAAGGGATTAAAAATTTCAAGACCAAGTGGTTCGAGAGTATATAGCCTAAATTGCTCGTGTCAATCCTACACTGTGCGAGGAGATAGTGTATTCCCAAAACTTCGGGGTAAGTATAACAATTATTTTACAAATGTAAATTTGACATGTTTTCTTGGAAAGCGGTTATATATGAGGCTAGCAACCTCAACATATGAAACTAGTATATTCGTGAACCACTACAGCAAGCGCTGGTGATTTCTTCTAGCTAGTCGTGCGGAAAACCGACAGCAGAGGTGACCCCAGACTCCGAATGGAGCAGTGATGAGCGATGATTACATCACATGTGCCTAAAGTGTATAATATTTTGTGAGATATATGCACTTTGTTAATTGTAACTCAGGCAAATTTTTATTCGCGCTGTCCAGACACATTTTCCCACTTAATACCCAGAGGAATATGGTGATTTTTAATAATCTTCCCTGAGCTGCACTGTGTACTCGGGAATTTAATTCTTCTGAGAGATTAACGTTGATGGGTGGACAGAGAGAATGTGCCTGTTAATGGGCAGTCCACAAATGTACTTAGCAGAGGCATTTGTTTTCTTATTTTTCTAAACGTTCGTGGTACAAGACTACTTGTGATTACAAGGTATCAGACGGTTCGAAGTACTGAAGTTACTATGCCACTCGTGTGAGAGAAGTACACTCATCACCAAGAAGTGACGAAAACCACGGTTACAGGACTCACCTAGAGTTCTGTTTTCTTGTAAAAAAGGTGAAAGCAACGGACTTTGATAAATCCTCACCTACGTCTCCATGACGAAAACTTGTATTTACAGCAAAATTCATCATTCCCTCCTTATTTTAACTGTTAAAGACTAATTCATTATTAAATTTGTTACATGTTGTTTTAAAACTAAACAATCATAGTCGATTCAGTTTTTATATGTATGAAAGCGAAAGTTTGAGCAAGATTCTTTAAAACATACATCTATATATACATAGATATATTTACATCTATAGAGCCATTACTTATAAGAGGAATTTCGTTGAATTACACCAACTGGGGGCTTGAACGTGCTAATAACGATTGCTTAAATCCTTCACAAAAGGCGACGGACAGATATAGGTTAACCATTGCTCAGCCCTATGCCGCATGGTTCTTGACTTCTGAATTATCTTGTGAATATTCCCTTCGGATAGAAGCGCCATTACACTTCTATCTATATCTCTGCCAAGAGTAATCTTGTGCGAAGGTAAACACCTTTGACGACCCAGTGTAAATACTCTTGAGTTTTGGCCATTGTTGGACCACTACTGCAAAGCAGGGGAGGCAATCCGTGACACCGTTTATAAACGTGTTACTTTTTGATTATTTCTTTATTTGGTCCGTGTTTGTTTGTATGTTGTTGTTGTTGTTGTTGTTGCCACTCTCCAAGCAAAAGCAACATTCCATAATATGAAAGACGTCTTATACAACATATATTTGTCAATTCAAGTAAGAAAGACAGTTCTTAAGTATTACAATGAGCGGATCCTGTTACACCGAAGTCAGTCACAACGATCAGTTAACAAATAAACGATCCTCGGAGTAAACCGGAATTTCGTTCTACAGAAGAATGTCAAGAAGACCTTGACAGATACAATGGCTAATTCGGATTGTCATGAAAAGGAACAGAGTTGGAAGAAATCTTATTAATAGATACGTTTTGTTGCCGCTTTTTACACTCTTTCGTAATTTATTAGATTCTCGTTTATTCATTGTCGGATGATATTTTCAAATATGCCAGCTCCTCATTTAGGCATTAATTTAAAAAAGAAAAAACGTACGTCACTGCGTGTCCTCGATTCGCCGCCACACAGCGCCGAGTGCTTTATTCTATCCGCCACAGAGGCATTTCGACTAAGTGTTCGCTAATTGCATATAGCCTGAAAGTACGTGACAATTCTGTGGAACGATGTACACAACTACTCATTAGAAACATCCAATCTTGTTATTGTAAATATCCGTCTTCCGTATAATTGGGTATCTGTTCTGGATGATGAAGATTTAACACTTTACGTGAAGTTTTCGATAAATATAAACGTGGTATTTCTAAAATGGGGTTTTGGTGCAAATCGACACACTCGTTCAAAAATCGAACGAAATTGTGCGAAAATTCGATTAAAATGTCTCATGTCACAATAAAGCCACAAATCGTGACAGGAAGTCTCACTCGTCTCCTACTAGAAGGAGCCATTGTTTTTAGTCTTCACTTTCAAGGACTTGATTGAGAATGGAGAGGTTTTAAGCTTTAGATTAGATTGAACGAACACTAAAATGTTGAATACATCAATTTATACTCTTAGAATGACTCAGTAATTGGAATAGGGTTTTTATGGGAAGCAAATGTGAAGAATTAGACATTTGCTTTCTTCTCGAATAACTGACAACCTGAAGTTCAATATTTTGAGTAACACATTATCTTGACAGGAGCTACACTTGGGGTAAGCAATTGGCTGAACAACTTTGCTTGTCAAAAGTTTAATATCTGTAGATATACTTTATCAGAAGGGTTCTTTTTCTGATTATCCAGAAATATCGTAAAGATAGTCCGAAAGCAGATACTGCCTGAAAAAGGGGGAGGGGGGAGAGAAGGGGTGAGGTGACTTAATTTATATGAGGTGTCGGATTTATGAGGTGATGTGACCGGTTTCCTTCCTCGCTGTGCTTGTTTTCCGTAACTCAAGAATAGTCAGGTACCTGTTTTTTACAGCTGGGTAGACTAAAGAGTGATGCGACCTTTTTTCGAACCCAGTCCCTTTCAATCGAGAAGCAAGCTGTCTAAACATCCTGAGTGTATTAAATATAATTATACTCGTTTAGCGCGCGTTAAAGCACTAACATTTAAAAACTCTAGCCTTTTTTTTTAAAATACTTTTTTTTAAGAATCTGAATCTGAAATTATTATATGACACTTGTATTGCGCGCGCAATGAAAGTCTAGTCACGCAGTGTTTCCCAAACATGACCTATTCGTTACCCATGATTGTTGTGACCTTTGTCAATCTCCTTCGTAATTTTAACCACATTTGCATATTGATTATACAGTTATGTACTGTACATTTTCTTAATTTTTATTTGTTAACTGCTCGTCTGCGTATCCCCTAAAACTCATTTTGCGTAAATCAATTGACATGTACACCACAGAAATATGAAATATGACAGTTACGTATACCACCAACAATATGACATGTGACAGTTATGTAAGCTACCAGACTGGATGTTTCAGACACACCCTTCGACTCATGCACCAGCAGACGCATAGACAGTGAAGAAATAAGGTAGACAAGATAGTTGGCTGAATAAGACCCTGTCACGGCAACTGTTAATTTATTTTACCATCTCGTCCCAATTTTATTACTCTTTTAATGTTCTGGTGTCCTCGAAACTTTGTATTTTCTTTTCTTTCGGATTCTACCTTCGTGGCCCATTATTCCTCTTTGCAGACCCCACCCCGCGGTTTGTTTACGTTCTGGCCTTCAGAATAAATTCCCCACTGGCCAGCAGCGGTCAGCTAACGATAAGGTTACCTAAGCGCACCTGGTGTTTGTCTGACCAGGGGAATATCTCTTGCGCTCAAAGTGTTTGATCACGAGCGAGAAGGGTTTCCATGATGAAACGGATCTCTAGCGGGAGTTAACTTTTGAAGTCTGGGTAACAGGTTTGATCTCCGATTCAGGGGGAGATAACAATAGCGGTCGGTCTTTGTGGTTTAGGCCCTCGAACGAAGAGAGAGATCATAATATTATGCATTTGTCTATCTGGGAAAATTTTCTCGCGGTTTTTGTTTCTGATGTATACCTCTAGAATTACATCTGTCTTACTCTTGATTACGTTATACGCCGAACATCTGTAGAAACACGCCAGGCCAGGTGTCCGGGTAGCGTTATGTGTAAACTATAAGAGTAGAGGGTTTTAATCAGGCAGACACACTCGTAAAATATTTCCTGCCCGAGAGGACCACAATGAGAATAAGGCAGACGTTAACACAGAACTAAATGTTATTTGCCTATGTTCTCGGCATTTCTCGGGGTGAGTAGACATCTATTATAATATGTATATTCTGGTTAGCTTTTTTATATATATCTGATAAGAATGTGACTTGAATTCATTTTTGAGGATTTCTCCCGGTAATTTTATTCAGTGATAGTGTAGAGCCGTCTACAGTCTTAGTTAAACGAGTGACGAAACAGTCAGGTGTCAGTGTTATATTTTTACCATGGGTTAAAGGTAAACTTACGATAACAGATACTCACTAGGCGTAGAATCAGTCAGTACAGATGCTTATCATGGGTTAAGAGTAGGCTAATTAACTGTCATTACTGTAAGGAAAATGTCAGAGGTGTGGGTTATTCACTTAAAACTGTATAGGGAGATGCAGGCACTATAACTCTGAATTATAGGAGATCGTCACTTACTCTTTTTTGATAGAAACTTCTAGGGGCTGGGTGGAATCATGATATGCCGATTTGTGTAGCTAGACACTAGTTATAACTTTCACAGAAAGCAGTCACCAGCCATAGATAACATTATATCTTATGATTCAGTCACACCTGTATTGTTATAGCAAGAACATTGCATTTTCTATGTAACCACTTGTGGGATGTTAATATTTCCCCCCAAGGTTGCATACCATTTATTTTGTAATGTCAAATGCTGTAATCTGTTTATGTAAATTCATTTAAATGTTGTAAGATGAATAGCATATCCACTCAGCTGTAACTACAGGGTTAGGTTTCCTGTATCTTGATTGGGAAGAAGAAGAGGAGTAGATTTTGCTGTCAGAACATTTACTGACAGGTACATGGGTGTACAAAATATATTAGCCTATGCGGGCGCATGCTGATAATTGATAGAGTGGAAGGAACAGGAGACTTATATGGTTAAAGACAACCCTAAACTATCATAGCAATGATCACACTAATTTAAATCCTATAGCGGAGCATAACTGTTTTGTATAACGTTATTGTAAATGTTATTGTTTGCTTGATGTAAAGGTCGTCTCTGTTTGGGTCTCAGCTTCAGGACATACTTACTGCATTTGCCATCGAAAGAGTCCAGTCAGGCGACGAACGTAACATTCTCATCGCTCTCACGGCTCCTGAACGCAATTTGCACTACGAGTCGTCACCCCCAATACCTGAAACAAAACCCTTTTTGTCAACGCCATTCTCTTTAACGGGAAAATAAGCTCACGCACTGTGTAAAGAGCCATAGCAACTCTGGGAAAAGCATCTGTTGCAGTAGTAGTTTCCTTCTCGCCTATTGATCGCAAGTCAGAGCATTGCGGCTTCTCACATATCTAGTAGCCCAGCGTCTATAGCAGAATTTAAATCACCAGACTTTGTGTGCTTAAACGGAGCACTCAGTCAAACCACAGTTCAAGCCAGCCCAAACCGGATTTAATACCAAGCACGCAAGAAAAATTCTAGCGCCGGATAAGAGCGCATGGGACCCTTTGTCCTCAAGTAACTTCGTCTTGTGTGTATTTCTGGGTTATGTAAAACCTCGCACTTATGAGCGGTCAGCAGGAGATAGACAGAGTCTTCCAGTCCCTCTCGCGCAATTAGGGGTCACCAATGATAGCGCCTACAGTGAAAGTTATGTAGGTTATTCCATCACCTTGAAGGATATCTACATGTAAGACACTTTCTGGAGCTAGCGCATTTGGTCCCACGAAAGCGGACAGACTGACACTCAGTTTATTTATTTCTCTGTGTTCTACATGTTTTATGTTGGTGGTCTGTGTGTTCGTTGGCGTGTATCTGCATATTTGTGATTATTGCTGTAAAATTTATGTTGTTTGTGCTGATATGCATTATTTTCATACATTTCTTCTTTAATAAATTTTACTCATTTATTAATGCGCTGTTCACGACCCTTTCATCCCTAATTAACATTTTCAAGCTCTTTACTATAGTCTCTATGTAGGACCAGAGAAAAGAGGGAGAGCAGGCGGTGCTTAGACTATATAAGTGTGTTGAGGCTTGGAGAGAGAGAGATAACTTTTGGTCTTTTTCTTCCAGGTTTGTCTCAAGTCCACCTCCTTTTTACACATTATCTATGTGTAATCTATAACTCTGCCAGTCCACTATCATTGTCGATTTCACTATAATTGTCTAACTCGACAAATACTCTTACACTTTAACTCAACCACGACAGACCCCACCCCTTCTTCAGCATACTTTGTTTACATTTAATCAACTTTTTGTCAGTCATTAGACAGCGTGTTTAGGGCTCAGTTGATACGTTTCTTGGTATAAACGTGCCTTCTCTGATCAGTTAAATTCTGTTTTGTATATTCGGTACCGATACAAGAGAAAAGTAAAGTATGAGCAAGACCACAATATCTTATATATTTGGAGATGCGCCTTAATATAACTAACGGACTGTGTGTCTAAGTTGAACGGGGCGCCCCTGGCCAAAACGATGATACATTTTATTTTATTTTTTAAATGTACATGTACAAATAGGAGTAAAAGTGATAATTGCGCCAGCACGACAGTAACAATATATTGTTTTGGGTGTTGTGTTCCACTGTAAACCCTGACCTTTGTCCTGTTTTTATCCTTCTTGTATATATTTAAGCTGAAGCAGCATTGCAATACAGTATGGTGAATAAAAATATTAGAAAGAAAATGAAACAGGCCAAAGAAAAATGGGTAGCTGATCAGTGTGAGTCCATTAATACGGGGCTAATAAAAGGTAACAGCAAGGCAGCTTTTGACACATTAAGAAGACTATCAAAACCCCAACAGCCCAGGGTAACTGTCATAGAAGATAGCAATGAGGCTCTGCTCAATGAAAAAACAGCTGTAATGAGAAGGTGGACAGAATATTGTAAAGAATTATATAACTGTAAACTTGACACTGACTTAGGCATATTAAACAACATTAAGTGCGAAAACAGAGAACTCGGAAATGCAGCAATACTACGGGAAGAAGTGGAAGAGGCTATATGTTCGATGAAAGGAGGGAAGTCACCGGGTGTGGATAATATACCAGCAGAGCTCTTGAAATATGGAGGACCAGATATAGTAAAAATCATGACAACAATTTGCCAGAAGATATAGAGTACAAAACAATGGCCAAAAGAATGGACGCAGTCATTAGTAATACCGCTTCCAAAGAAAGGAAATCTAAAAATGTGCAAGAACTACAGAACCATTAGCCTTATTAGTCATCCAAGTAAGGTGATGTTAAGGATACTTTTGAACAGAATAAAACAGAAATCAGAAGAAATCTTGTCAGAGGAACAGGCTGGCTTTAGACCAAAAAGAAGTACCTCAGAACAAATCTTCAATATTAGATTACTGATCGAAAAACATCTCCAGCATCAACATGATTTAAACCATAACTTCATCGATTTCACAAAAGCCTTCGATCGAGTCTGGCATGAAGGCTTATGGCAAATAATGAGAAAATTCAATTTTGATACCAACATCATTGATATCATTGAAGCACTATACAAGGACGCAAGCAGTGCTGTTTTTGCAAGCAACGACATTGGAGAATTTTTCAAAACAACTGTAGGAGTTCGCCAGGGATGTATCCTGTCACCAGTGCTCTTTAATATTTATCTAGAACATATTATGCAGGAGGCTCTCTACGATTATAAATCAACCATATCGATTGGAGGCCGACCTCTGTGTAATCTACGTTTTGCTGATGATATTGATCTGATAGCTGGAACAGAATCAGAATTTCAAGACCTTACCTCTAGACTGGAGAAAGTAACAAGAACATATGGGATGGAAATTAATATAAAAAAAGCAAGATATTGGTGAATAGCCATAAGAAACATGTTCCGACCAACATTACGTAAAATGGGCAAACGTTAAAAGAAGTTAACACCTTTAAATATCTCGGGTCCACTATATGTAGTGATGGAAGATCAAATAAAGAAATCAAGACAAGACTTGAGATGGCCTCAGCTGCCATGACAAGGTTGAATGTGATCTGGAAAAGTAACATCAGTTTTCCTGTGAAGATCAAATTATACAAATCACTTGTATTATCTATTCTCTTGTATGGGTGTGAGGGCTGGACACTCACTGCAGATACGGAGCGAAGGATTCAGGCTTTCGAGCATAAATGTTATAGAAGAATTTAGCGCATTTGCTATAAAGAGCACAAAACAAATGTCTATGTTAGAGAGAAGATAAACACCTATGCAGGCCATCAAGAACCACTTTTGTCAATAGTGAAACGTCGAAAGCTTGCCTGGTTTGGGCATGTAACTCGTCATGACTCCCTTTCGAAAACGATCCTCCAAGGAACAGTCGAAGGTAAACGGAGAAGAGGAAGGCAAAGAAAATCCTGGGCTGATAACATCAAAGAATGGGCAGGACACGGCTTCTCCACACTTGTACGCATTGCTGAGAATAGAGAGCAGTGGAGGACCCTGTCTGCTGATGCTTCCACCATGGCACCCCTACGACCCATGACGGGTTATGGGTTGAGATGATGATATATTTAATGTATTGTTTTATCATGTCAATAGGTTTTATACTTCAGTGTCATGGTCGTATTTATTTTACATTTTTATTTAAAATTCTGTTTCGAGTATTTGTGTAATTTTTGCTAATAACTCTTCTATTTTCCCTATCTGTTTATTTTCTCTAAGTCTGTTATTTGTTAACGATTCTGATGAAGGATTTTCCTGTAACATCAGATTGTGAAGCTGACAAAATATTCCGTCATGGTGCTATGTTTGTGTGACATCCAATAGTTCTTCTTCTGCGTTCAGTCTGTGGTCATGCTATATCTGCAGGCCTTTCGCCAGGACGAAGTCCACAGTCTTTACCAGGTCGGCGCGGCAGCCCCATAGCTTTTGTTGGAGCTCAGCACCCCTTGGCCAGGTCGCACGTCGCGGTTCATCATGGGTTGTGCAGTTCTGGAGAATGTGTTCTGCGGTCTGGATTCCATTTCCACTTGGGCATTCATTTGTGTGGGATATCCTGAGGCGATAGAGATGTCCAAGTAATCTGCAGTGGCCAGTTCTCAGGCGGAAAATGGTGGTCTGTTGGTGTCTGTTTAGATGGTGGATTGGATCATCTCTACTGTATATATCCCCTTCATCCTTCCTCTGATTGTTGTACTTGTTGTGGATGATGGTTTTTGCTTCCCGATAGGGCAATGGGTGGCTGTATTGTTCCATTTTACTGCCATTTCTTGATAGAGCATCTGCTCTCTCATTTCCAGCAATTCCACAATGGGAGGGTAACCACTGAAGGGCAATGAATGATGTTAAGCTCACGTCCAATAGTAAAATACAATTTAGAAAGAAAGAATAAACTTGTGTAAAAAACAGCTTTGGATAATATGAGCAGCGTCGTCTGATACAGACCTTTGTCAACTGAAGTAAGGAAGAGAGTTCTTCACTCTTAGTGGGTGTCGATTCTTACATATAGAAGCGAATAACGGACATCAGTAAATAAAAAGATGATATTCTGAGGTAACAGCGATTTAGTTTAAAAATAAAGTTAAGCAAACAATGGACAGTTAATAACAATAATGAGGATTTTCATTAAAGAGAACAAAGAAAAAAAGAAGATTAATACATGCATCACAAGGAATCAGGTGACGTTTTTGGCCATGTTCAGAGAAGAAAGGATTGTGCAGTAGTCAAGTGGTTAGTGCGCTATCTCCTTGAGGCAATGTTATCGTGTTCAGAAACCAAGTAGCGCAACGCTCTAGTCTATTCAGCTGTAAATGGATACTTGAAACTTCTGTTGAGTTAGGGGAGACGAAGGCAGCGAGGACATCAACTGTCAATCCTCTTCATAACGCTGATACCTAGTACATGTATAGGCAAGTCTTTAACACTTTACTCCCCTGCGGCAGTGTCTGCTTTAGGATTATCTTCAAGAGACGACGGACAACTAGAACACACTTTAACAACGGACAACTAGAACACACTTTAACAACGGACAACTAGAACACACTTTAACATCGGACAACTAGAACACACTTTAACTGTGACAGTGAAGCTTGTTACCCCAGCATTATTCGTGCCAATGAGATACGGTCATACGTTTAGTTGGACCAATCAAAATCATTGACTGTAACAAAGACTCACGACACCGTCGAGCTAAAAAAAAAGTTAACATTATCATTAGGGCAGTTCCATCTAGACGACCTCGGGGAAGGTGGTTTTTGTACTTCTGAGCTGATGAGAAGCCATGTTTGAGCTGTCTCAATTTTCGAGGAACCACAAAGACATGTTCAAAGTTGAAGTTCTTAAAGTATTTCAGAAAGAGGCATATTGTGTGTAAACTTTAATGATATCGTTTTTTTTTCACAACAGAATATAAGCGGTAGCTATATTTCTATACTAGTGTGAACGGTGGTTTGGTTTTAGAAAAGTAAGTGAGTGTAGATAAATGGTTTGGAAAAAATGAATGGAGTTGTTAAAAGACTGTTCGTCTTTGTTGAAGTGAAGTGATATGTATAGAGGAGTGCTTTGGGCTAGTAGTTATGTTTAGAGTTAAGCATATTAAGTGAGTCCAAAATTGTAGTAGGACAAATTTGCATGTAAAGTTTTTGTAATAAGAATTGAAGAGAAGTGTATGGGGTTGAGTCTAATCATCAAAGGGAGATAACTTGGAATTACGTCCCTTGTCAGTTTTGGTGGGTGAGCAAGAAAAAAAAAATAAATACGCACGAGAAAGTTGTGGTAGGATGAAGACATTTTAGGAGTGAACGAAAAATGTTAGAACGGGGATTAGCAGAGTCGGATGAGAACGCTCTGAGCGTAAGTTAGCAAGTGTGTGCTAGAGAGATGGGTATTTTGGAAGTTCATTATTGAGCGAGTGTTACGTACATTTATTACCTACGGGGGTAGTCTTCAGTCCTGCCAAATGTACGCACCAGTTTTATATAGTTATATTATTTGTGCGTTCGATTGATTCACGCACTGACGTGCACATTGCAGTGTGAGTCGCTTTGGACGCACGTGTAACCTAGTTGAGTAGTTTCTGACGTCATGAAAGGGGCAGCTCGGACCATATTTATGTCCGCTGTGTTATCCCTTGATTCTTGACAAATGTGAAGTAGCCATCAGTTGTATTCGTATCTATTGATCTTCATGGCGAAGTCAATAGTGGAAGTATAAAGTAAGTGTCGCCCCATTTCTTATGGCATGTTTATTTATGTACATTAAAGTATCAGGCCGCTCCTATTAATGTTCTAGCGGGAATTCATCGTAGATGACATTCCTAGAATTGGACACACGGAGTCGATAGCCTTTGAATCTTTTCGTAGAGGGAGAATACCTACAAGAAATCAAGTTAATGAATTTATATGCTTCACATGTTTAATATGCTGTTACTACAATGCCAGAAGCGTGGCATAGAATGGGAGAGGTTAGTCAACTGGAATCTCTAACCTGTTCGTATTATCATGTATGACTTTGTTTGAAAACTATATACTATATATAACGGGATGTATGGAGAAAGTCTGGGATTGTGAAGTATGATATGGAAGAATTTTATCCTGGAGTATGAATACGTTACCATGATGGACGTTCTTGAAGGAAGGTCAATGGACTTGAATGAGCGGAATAGTATATATGGTAACAGTTTTGTGATCCTCAGTCACTTGAGTCAGAGGACTTTATTAGTAGAGAATCTTCAGGAACTTTAAAAGTAATTATCAACATGTTGACGTATGATTTCTGCGCCTGTGACGATGTTAGTCTTGTCCACTCCGTATGTGCTGTGTTGAATAAAATCTATGTACAGTCACCACCGACTTCTGTACTGCCAGTACTTGCCCAGTTCACCCAGTTCAATACTACTTGTTGAAGTTCGTTTGAAGAATATTGTTGACATTCGTTCATTTTAACCATTCGCGTTTTAAGCTACCACTTCACCAGTATAAACTGAACTCAACGATAAAACGGAGTCAACAATAATTGGTATGCCAGTGTGGTCTGGAAATATCTAACTTCCAAAGAACGTACTCATCCAATACTTTTCTGTGAAAAGAAGATTTTAACTTTCAAGTCACCAACATCTCGAACTTGGAACCCAGTGGGATGAGAAATCAGATTCAACTTACGTTTACCAAGGTCAAGGTCTTCAATCAACCTCCACGTCAAGTTTCACAGTGACTGATTACTTGGAGATCATCTCTTCATCATTATTGCGTGCGAGCTGTAATCTAGATAAGCAGAACGAAGTATTTTATCTGTAGACGTACATCCACGGAGACGAGGCACATTGATTTTTTACCTGCACGCGAGATGAGTATAACGTGTTTCCGTTGTACACTTTATTACGCTTAGTTGTGCCTTCCGTGATATGTCCACATTCATATTTTTCGTGTTAAGTGTTATATGTTGTGTATTCTTCGTGGGAGGTTGGGAATGGCGACTTAGGAACGAGAAATTAAGCCAGTTTCACCACAGGTCCGTCTTAAGTGTTCTGTAGGACATTATTTTGCAGACTTCCCGCAGTGGAATGTTCCTATGCGTGAGCATAGAAGGATCTTTGGTCCACTGTGTCTGGTAGTCTGTGACACCTGACTATTTTAGCTGTTTCGTCAAGTTTTAATTGTTGTTTTTGGTAGTTATTTTTACTTGTACCTTATTTTCATGATGTATTTTGTATGTGATTATTGTCCATCTTACCTGACTGTCGTTCAGTTTTTTTACAAAGCATATGTTTTTACACTGTGTTGTCAATTGTCTTGTGCATTATTGGATCGTAGATGTCATCGTAATTTTTTACGACATTCTATTTTAGTTCCACATTTTATTTTATTTGATTTCTACGACTGTAGTCATTTGTCTTGATTATCGTGTCGTGTCAGTATTGTGCTATTGTCTGTCACGTTATTGCTTTCACACCATTTCATGTTATAAATTACATTATTAATTATTAATTTTATTGCCTATTATATAAATTGATTTTACCGTTCTAGAACAGGAACGAAAACCACTAGTTGTAGTAACAATTTTAAGTAGTATTATTACATAATAAAATTGAATAATGGCTACCTTAGACTATTTCATTAAGCAAGCAAAAGCTCTTCAGATGGCTCCTGAGGAAGCAAAAACATTTGCACTTGCAGAATATAAGAAAGCTCAAGAAATAAAAGCTGATCAGAGAAGGTTAGAAACTTTACGTTTGGAAAATTGGAAATTTGAGGCAGATCAAAAAAGGATTGAGGCGGAGGAGAATGAGAAAAAAATGAGATTAACTGCTGAGGAAGATGAAAAGAAGAGGAAATTTATAGCTGAGGAAGAGGAGAAAAAAATGAGATTAGCCGCTGAATTAGAAGAGAAACGATTTCAGCGTGAGTCCGAACAGAAAAAATTCGAGGCTGAAGAGCAATTTAAAAGAGATGCGGCAGAAAAAGAAAGACTACTTAATATTGAAATGGGAAATAAACAAAAGGAAATGGAAGACAGAAGATTAATAGCTGAACAAGAAGAAGAGAAACGATTGCAGCGAAGGCAGAACAAAACAAAAAGAAATGCAAGAAAGAAGATTAATAGCTGAACAAAACACAAAACGACTTCAGCTTGAGATGGAAGAGAATGAAAAGAAAAATAGCGACAGCATGAACTGAAATTAGCAGAGTCAGAATATGAGAGACTTAGGTTAACTCAGGAAGCTAATTCTCAGAGAACTTTTGAAAGCCAAACTTCATCCAGACATGATAATTTTAAGGAAATTCACCTTAAATTACCAAAATTTAATCCCCCGTCTGATGACGTGATATTCTTCCTAGATAGGTTTGAGGCCACTTGTGTGTCTTATAACGTGGATAAAGCTCTATACTGTACATATTTATCCAGATTACTTACAGGGGACGCATTAGCAGTTTATCATACCACCAGCATTGGTGAGAAAAAATGACTATAATGCTCTTAGAGCGGCACTTCTGCAAAAATTCCAAATGACAGAAGACCAATATCGATCAAGATTCCATACATTACTACCTCAATCTAGCAGAAATTTTAGTGATTTTCTGTCACAAATACGACTAACATTAGAAAGATGGATCGAATTATCCAAAATTGAAAAGTCGTATGAAGGTCTCTTCGATTTACTGATGCGCGATAAGGTACTTTCGTCTGTAAATCCTACATTTCTCGCATTTTTACACGAACGGAAACCTTTATCTATGAAAGACTTAGAACAGCATGCTAAAAATTTTTGCACTGCTCACCCAAACATGGATCTAAGTAATGCACAGATTAAGAATGAATTGCCTGTTGCTTTTGCAGCACAACAAAACAATTTTTCACGCAATCGTTCTTTTAGTGCTGACAGATATGTCAATAAGGGAAATAATGACAATTTTAACAATGGTAATTTTTACAAAGGGAAGCAATTTCAACAATCTGCTCCATTTAATGTTTCTTGGAACCAGGCTCACAGATCGCGAGATTTTGGTAACAATAATTTTAAAAATAATCAAGGACATTATAATAAACAAAACTGGAGATCAAGATCTCAGGGTCCGCAAAACAAACAATTTTTTGGAAATAAACCATTTTACCAACATCATAACGATCATTATACAAATTATCGGACTCATCCAAATTTTAACTCTAGCAGAAACTACAATTATGGCAATTTTAATGACAAAAATCAAAATCGATCGCGTCGACGAGATAGATCGTTGAGTAATACGAATAGACATTCTAATGTCGCTTTTAGTGATACACAGGCTAACATTGAACAGGGTAAAGGAGCTGAAACTCATAATGCTATGTGTTGTTCTCTTGATTGTACCCAAGTCAAAGATTGTTCAGAATGCTCTACTCTTTTCCAGCCCAGGGCGATCACGACGCTGCGTTGCGGACATACCTTGCCTAGTCTACCTGCAGTCTGTACGGCCACTGCTGCGTCAGTACACCAGGGACAGGGCTCTCTTAAGTTTAACAAGGGATTTGTCAACAATATTTCATGCTCTCTCCTATTTGACTCAGGTTGCAGCACAGTCGGCGTCCGGACTTCGCTGATCAACCCAAGTTGTGCCACGGGCCGGGTTGTCAAATGTGTGACGTTTGGTGGCACAATTGAAACATTTGCCACTGCTATTATTGATCTTAATACACCATTTTTTTCAGGAAAGATTCAAGCTTGTCTCCTTCCGAATCCAATTTGTGATTTAATACTTGGTCGCATACATGGTATTAAAGAGTGTACACCACAGCAAATTGCTGAATGGGAAGAGCGACATATTCAAACTGCAAATGCAGTAGTGACTAGAGCGCAAGCTACTAATATGTCGCATGATACACCTATGGAACCTACAGTTCATACCACTTGTGATGATGATGCTCCTATTTCACGGGAGTTGTTTGCAACATTGCAAAAGAATGATGATTCATTAAAAAAAAATTTTTTCAGTATGTGAACAAAAATAATACCAGCAACAAACTTGCAAAATCTAGACATGACTTTTTATACTTAAAAATGGGATTTTGGTTAGAGTAATACGAGAAAAGGATTCATCCTTATGTTCTCAGATTATAGTCCCATCCTGTATGAGATCTCGTATATTACGACATGCGCATGACTCGCAATGTGCGGGCCATATGGGTTTTTCGCGTACCAAATCCAGAGTGCTTTCGGCATTCTACTGGCCAGGCGTCCATAAGGACATCACTCTCTATTGTCGGTCTTGTTTGATATGTCAAGAAGTTAAGGTACGGGGTCCATTTCATGCGGCTCCTATTCAAGCTGCGGACATCCCGATTAGACCATTTGATAAAATGGCTATAGACATTATTGGTCCTATGCTACCATCTGCTAGAGGGCATACGCATATTCTTACGTGCATTGATATGTGCACTCGCTGGCCTGAAGCCATCCCTCTCAAGAACACTTCATCTGCCAGTGTAGCAGAGGCATTGATGTTAATCTTCTCACGCATTGGTTTTCCACGGAAAATCTTGTCGGATCATGGGGTTCAGTTCATTTCTGAATCCATGTCTCAAGTTATGAAGACATTAGGTATAGACAGATCTCTAAGTTCTATTTATCATCCGATGTCAAATGGGTTAATTGAGCGTCTAAATAGGACACTCAAGCAGTTGTTGGGTAAGATGACTCAAGACCATCCCCAAGACTGGGATCGGGTCCTACCCGCTTGTCTCTTTGCGTATCGCGAAGTACAAAATCAAGCAACGGGGTTTTCTCCATTTCAACTTGTTTTCGGCATGCAACCACGCGGTCCGATGTCGTTAATCCACGACTTATTGGTTGACGAGAATATTGAAGAGGAAACTCAATCCTCTTATGAGTATGTGATCTCTCTGAGAAAGAGAATCATAGATGCTTGTAGATTAGCTACTGCATCATCCGAACAAGCCAAAGAAAAAGCTCGTCTATTTGCAAACAAGTATAGACGTCTTCGCCAGCTCATACCTGGTGATGAAGCTTTTGTCTTACTCCATCTTACTCCCTGCGCATAATAATCGTCTTTTAATTACCTGGAGAGGTCCTTTCAGGATCATCTCAAGAATATCCGATGTCGACTACATCGTTGATGTTAATGGTAAACATAAAACCTTCCACATTAATATGTTGAAGGAATATTACTCACGTCCTGATTATCTACAATCAGTGTTCCAAGCAACTGACGATCCTACACCTCCTATTCAACACTATTCTAGTTTGTCAGTCATCCAAGAAGAGGAATCTTCTTTCGATGATGTACAACTACCAATACCAGTTGTACCACTCCATTCCACTGAGAAATGGAATGATGTTACTATCTCATCTACTCTTACTGATGATCAACGTCAGCAAGTCTCTAATATTCTACACACGTATGAGGATGTCCTCACTGACATCCCAGGTCATACGTCAGTCATCCAACATGACATTATTCTGACTGACGATACACCGATTCGAGTTCGCCCATATCCTATTCCTTTACACTTTCGTGATAAGGTTGATAAGGAATTGGATGAGATGCTTCAATTAAATATAATTGAACCATCTTCATCACCATATTCTTCTTCTATGGTAATCATTAGGAAGAAGGACAACAATATACGTCTTTGCGTAGATTACAGGAAATTAAACAAAGTTACAAAATTCGATGCGGAACCATTACCTCTTTTAGACGACTTATTAGAGAAATTATCTCATGCCACATTCTTTTCGAAATTTGACCTTTCAAAGGGTTATTGGCAAGTGCCATTAACCCCTAAAGCAAAGCCATTCACCGCTTTCTCGACGCCACGGGGTCTTTTTCAATGGAATTTTATGCCATTCGGTCTAATGAATGCGCCAGCTACCTTTGTACGCATGATGCGCCGCATATTGTCTCATCGTCCCGATGTCATTACTTATATAGATGACATCTGTCTTTTCAGTGACTCTTGGGATGAACATATTCAGGGTTTAAAATCTTTACTTTCTACCTTACGGGATTATAACTTAACAGCGAAACCTTCAAAGGCTTTTGTCGGTTTTCATGACATCTCATTTCTTGGTCACCGTATAGGTCGCGGTTTAATGTATACAGAAGACAGTAACGTCTCTAAAATTTTAAACATCTCAGCACCTAAGACAAAAAAAACAAGTGAGGTCGCTCTTAGGACTAATACAGTTCTATTCTAAATTCATCCCTCATTTGTCTACTATAACTGCACCTCTTTCTTCGTTACTGAAGAAAGGCACATCTAATGTAATAAAGTGGTCGCAGGATCATCAAACGGCTTTAGATTATATAAAACAATTTTTTTCAAATAAGCCTTTTTTAAGGTTGCCTAACAAAGATCTCACCTTTGTTCTTCGCAGTGATGCTTCTTCCTACGCTATCGCGGCAGTTTTGATGCAGGAATACGGAGGCACCTTATTTCCGGTTATGTACGTATCCAGAAAGCTTACGACGAGCGAGATGAAGTATTCCGTTCTGGATAAAGAGCTCCTCGCTCTTGTCTGGTCAATCACAAAACTGGATCGTTATCTCCTCGGATCACACTTTGTGGTGGAATCCGACCAGAAAGCTCTTACAGCACTGAACACAGGGAACGTGAAGTCATCAAAGTCAGCGCGTTACGCTATTGCGCTTCAACCGTTCCATTTTGAGATACGAGCTATTCCTGGAGTACAGAATGTGTTTGCAGACTGTCTTTCAAGATGCCCTAGTGAACATGTCGAAATTAAACCACTTCCAGATGGTGAAACGTCCTCACAGAAACATGAATAACTTTGTACATGGTCACTGATTATACATCTGTGGAGACTATGTGTAGTTCTGCAGTATTCGTATATATATAACTTTCAGAATATACTTACGTATGGATTATAACATTATTTCTTGTGAAGTAACGTTTTGTTAGAACGGGAACAGTGATATTAAAGTAACATTTTTTTTTTAGTATGGAAACATTGGTAAGAGTGACAAATAGACATTCACTATTGTTATGGAACAGATTACACTACATATCGTGTTCGTAAACGTATTTCAGACATGGTACATTGAGAACATATTCTTGTCGATTTAACTAGTTCTAAAAGAATATTAACAATGAGTGAAATTGAAATCACTTAGAATAAATTAGTAATTAGTTATTTGTTCATAAATTAAGTACTATTAATTAGTATAATTCAATTTAATCAATTTGATTGATTATAAATCACACATCTACTAACTTTATTAGTGTTTCGCAATACGTGTATTCACGTATCCCACTACATGATATCTCACTTTTAGATAACTAGTCAAACTTACTAGTGTTAGGAAATAGTAAGTGCGTTGCTTCTTAAAGTGTTTAATTATGCTTTGTTTCATTTTGCATGTTGTATTTTAAAATTTTCTGTTTTATTGATTCTTTTATCATTGATCATCATCAGTGTTGCTGTTCATTTTCATTTTTGAAATCATATGTTTCAAATTTCTTTTAAAAAAAAAAAAATTGGTTGAATTTTATTATCATCTTTTTTTTTATGGTTTATTTCATTTTCATTTTCAACTTCTTTTTACTTCGAATATTACCACATCGTTCCAAAGTAGGTCGATGGTGGATGTGTGCTTTAATGCATACTATCATTTAGTTATATTGTTTTCATTTAATATTCTTTTCTTAATATGATATAATTTTATGCATGTCATAAATCTTGTTGTAGTTTTGACTCACCTCTCTCGAGTAATTAGTTCGAAAAAAATTAATAGAATTAATTTTTTTAAGGGGAGGTGATAAGGGAGCTGTTACGTACATTTATTACCTACGGGGGTAGTCTTCGGTCCTGCCAAATGTACGCACCAGTTTTATATAGTTATATTATTTGTGCGTTCGATTGATTCACGCACTGACGTGCACAATGCAGTGTGAGTTGCTTTGGACGCACGTGTAACCTAGTTGAGTAGTTTCTGACGTCATGAAAGGGGCAGCTCGGACCATATTTATGTCCGCTGTGTTATCCCTTGATTCTTGGCAAATGTGAAGTAGCCATCAGTTGTATTCGTATCTATTGATCTTCATGGCGAAGTCAATAGTGGAAGTATAAAGTAAGTGTCGCCCCATTTCTTATGGCATGTTTATTTATGTACATTAAAGTATCAGGCCGCTCCTATTAATGGTCTAGCGGGAATTCATCGTAGATGACATTCCTAGAATTGGACACACGGAGTCGATAGCCTTTGAATCTTTTCGTAGAGGGAGAATACCTACAAGAAATCAAGTTAATGAATTTATATGCTTCACATGTTTAATATGCTGTTACTACAATGCCAGAAGCGTGGCATAGAATGGGAGAGGTTAGTCAACTGGAATCTCTAACCTGTTCGTATTATCATGTATGACTTTGTTTGAAAACTATATACTATATATAACGGGATGTATGGAGAAAGTCTGGGATTGTGAAGTATGATATGGAAGAATTTTATCCTGGAGTATGAATACGTTACCATGATGGACGTCCTTGAAGGAAGGTCAATGGACTTGAATGAGCGGAATAGTATATGGTAACAGTTTTGTGATCCTCAGTCACTTGAGTCAGAGGACTTTATTAGTAGAGAATCTTCAGGAACTTTAAAAGTAATTATCAACATGTTGACGTATGATTTCTGCGCCTGTGACGATGTTAGTCTTGTCCACTCCGTATGTGCTGTGTTGAATAAAATCTATGTACAGTCACCACCGACTTCTGTACCGCCAGTACTTGCCCAGTTCACCCAGTTCAATACTACTTGTTGAAGTTCGTTTGAAGAATATTGTTGACATTCGTTCATTTTAACCATTCGCGTTTTAAGCTACCACTTCACCAGTATAAACTGAACTCAACGATAAAACGGAGTCAAATTGCAGTTTATATTGAAGATAGATTTTTGTTAAATAAAACAGAGACAAACGTAGTGATCAGGTAAATTGGTAAAAAAATCAACATCCCTGGCAGTTGTAGGCCAGTCTTCTAGCAAGATACACCAGAAGGTAACTAAGTGAAAAGTTATAAAGATAAACTAACTTTCTTAGAAGATCATCCAGGTGACATAGCAGTGGAGAAATTAGACGAGAGCAGATCAGTGACAGATATGTACAAGAATATGATTTTCGGATGTTCGCTGAATTTGAGAAAATGTACGAATGGAAATTATATCAAATTGAATGTATAAATCCATGAGATAAATTCGCAGAAGAGAGAAGCGGATTTTACTTTATGTAAATAAAACTTTGAAGTTCGTTTTACTGCTGTTGGAGTACAGTGTGTCAACAGAGTTAGAAACCATCAACCATCTGTGCGTCTTGTCTAACAGTGCATTTCATCACTTGTTTACAGCAGAGTGTTTACATTGTCTGCTCCAAAGGTCAAGGTGACCTAGATCGTGAGTTGCACGAGATTTTTGAGTACTCACACAATTACGAAGGAAGAAAAAAATACCTTCACAACAAAGAAAATTGATTTGATTTCCAGCTGCATTTGTTTATTTATGTACTTTGTAAATAAACCTTGTTATATGACTCAGCCGAGTTATGCAGATTGGTCGAATGAATTGAATGAAAAATTACAACACAGTTAGAAGTGCACCACTATAGCACCTTAACAACATCTGTCGAGAGAAGGACGAACCAGGTACACTTCCACAAGAATTAACAACTCTAGCGGGAAGCTAGTAATCGGACTTGATGGACGATTGAAAGAAAGGAGATAGAATAACAAAAGGCACAAATATTTTGAAGATAAATAGATAAATATAATAGAAGGACCCTGTCACATAACAAAGGACAACTTGAACACACTTTAACAACGGACAACTAGAACACACTTTAACAACGGACAACTAGAACACAATTTAACATCGGACAACTAGAACACACTTTAACATCGGACAACTAGAACACACTTTAACAACGGACAACTAGAACACAGTTTAACAACGGACAACTAGAACACATTTTAACATCGGACAACTAGAACACACTTTAACATCGGACAACTAGAACACACTTTAACAACAGACAACTAGAACACACTTTAACATCGGACAACTAGAACACTTTTTAACATAGGACAACTAGAACACACTTTAACAACGGACAACTAGAACACACTTTAGCAACGGACAACTAGAACACACTTTAACATCGGACAACTAGAAAACACTTTAACCACGGACAACTAGAACACACTTTAACATCGGACATTTGGAACACACTTTAACATCAGACAACTAGAACGCACTTTAACAACGTACATACTTGGTAGGACAGACTACAGCAAGGGACAACTAGAACACACTTTAACAACGGACAACTAGAACACACTTTAACAACGGACAACTAGAACACACTTTAACATCGGATAACTAGAACACACTTTAACAACGGACAAACCTGGTAGGACAGACTACAGCGAGGGACAACTAGAACGCACTTTAACAACGGACAAACTTGGTAGGACAGACTACAGAGAGGGACAACTAGAACACACTTTAACAACGGACAACTAGAACACACTTTAACAACGGACAACTAAAACACACTTTAACAACGGACAACTAGAACACACTTTAACATCGGACAACTAAAACACACTTTAATAACGGACAACTAAAACACACTTTAACATCGGACAACTAAAACACACTTTAACAATGGACAACTAGAACACACTTTAACATCGGACAACTAGAACACAATTTAACAACGGACAACTAGAACACACCTTAACATCGGACAACTAGAACACAGTTTAACATCGGAAAACTAGAACACACTTTAACATCGGACAAGTAGAACACACTTTAACATCGGACAAGTAGAACACATTTTAACAACGGACAACTAGAACACACTTTAACAACGGACAACTAGAACACACTTTAACATCGGACAACTAGAACAAACTTTAATAACGGACAACTAGAACACAGTTTAACATCGGACAACTAAAACAAACTTTAACAATGGACAACTAGAACGCACTTTAACAACGGACAACTAGAACACACTTTAACAACGGACAACTTGAACACACTTTAACAACGGATAACTAGAACACACTTTAACAACGGACAAACCTGGTAGGACAGACTACAGCGAGGGACAACTAGAACACACTTTAACAACGGACAAACTTGGTAGGACAGAGTACAGAGAGGGACAACTAGAACACACTTTAACAACGGACAACTAGAACACACTTTAACAACGGACAACTAGAACACAATTTAACAACGGACAACTAGAACACACTTTAACATCGGACAACTAGAACACACTTTAAAAACGGACAACTAGAACACACTTTAAAATCGGACAACTAAAACACACTTTAACAATGGACAAATAAAACACACTTTAACATCGGACAACTAGAACACACTTTAACAACGGACAACTAGAACACAGTTTAACATCGGACAACTAGAACACACTTTAACAACGGACAACTAGAAAACACTTTAACATCGGACAACTAGAACACACTTTAACATCGGACAACTAGAACACACTTTAACATCGGACAACTAGAACGCACTTTAACAACGTACATACTTGGCAGGACAGACTACATCAAGGGACAACTAGAACACACTTTAACAACGGACAACTAGAACACACTTTAACATCGGACAACTAGAGCACACTTTAACAACGGACAACTAGAACACACTTTAACATCGGATAACTAGAACATACTTTAACAACGGACAAACCTGGTAGGACAGACTACAGCGAGGGACAACTAGAACACACTTTAACAACGGACAACTAGAACACACTTTAAGTTCAGACAACTAGAACACACTTTAACAACGGACAACCTAGGTAGGACAGACTACAGCGAGGGACAACTAGAACACACTTTAAAAACGTACCAACTTGGTAGGACAGACTACAGAGAGGGACAACTAGAACACACTTTAACAACGGACAACTAGAACACACTTTAACAACTCACAACAAGAACACACTTTAACAACGGACAACTTGAACACACTTTAACAACGGACAACTAGAACACACTTTAACAACGGACAACTAGAACACACTTTAACATCGGACAACTAGAACACACTTTAACATCGGACAACTAGAACACACTTTAACAACGGACAACTAGAACACACTTTAACAACGGACAACTAGAACACACTTTAACATCGGACAACTAGAACACACTTTAACAACGGACAACTAGAACACACTTTAACATCGGACAACTAGAACACACTTTAACATCGGACAACTAGAACACACTTTAACAACGGACAACTAGAACACAGTTTAACAACGGACAACTAGAAAACACTTTAACATCGGACAACTAGAACACACTTTAACATCGGACAACTAGAACACACTTTAACTTCGGACAACTAGAACGCACTTTAACAACGTACATACTTGGTAGGACAGAATACAGCAAGGGACAATTATAACACACTTTAACAACGGACAACTAGAACACACTTTAACATCGGACAACTAGAGCACACTTTAACAGCGGACAACTAGAACACACTTTAACATCGGATAACTAGAACACACTTTAACAACGGACAAACATGGTAGGACAGACTACAGCGAGAGACAACTAGAACACACTTTAACAACGGACAACTAAAACACACTTTAACATCGGACAACTAGAACACACTTTAACAACGGACAAACTTGGAAGGACAGACTACAGCGAGGGACAACTGGAACACACTTTAACTACGGACAACTAGAACACACTTTAACAACGGACAACTAGAACACACTTTAAAAACGGACAACTAGAGCACACTTTAACAACGGACAAACTTGGTAGGAAAGACTACAGCAAGGGACAACTAGAACACACTTTAACAACAGACAACTAGAACACACTTTAACATCGGACAACTAGAGCACACTTTAACAACGGACAACTAGAACACACTTTAACATCGGACATCTAGAACACACTTTAACAACGGACAAACCTGGTAGAACTGACTACAGCGAGGGACAACTAGAACACACTTTAACAACGGACAACTAGAACACACTTTAACATCTGACCACTAGAACACACTTTAACAATGGACAAACTTGGTAGGACAGACTACAGCGAGGCACAACTAGAACACACTTTAACAAAGGACAAACTTGGCAGGACAGACTAAAGAGAGGGACAACTAGAACACACATTAACATCGGACAACTAGAACACACTTTAACAACGGACAACTAGAACACACTTTAACAACGGACAACTAGAACACAATTTAACATCGAACAACTAGAACACACTTTAACATCGGACAACTAGAACACACTTTAACAACGGACAACTAGAACACAGTTTAACAACGGACAACTAGAACACATTTTAACATCGAACAACTAGAACACACTTTAACATCGGACAACTAGAACACACTTTAACAACAGACAACTAGAACACACTTTAACATCGGACAACTAGAACACACTTTAACATAGGACAACTAGAACACATTTTAACAACGGACAACTAGAACACACTTTAGCAACGGACAACTAGAACACACTTTAACATCGGACAACTAGAAAACACTTTAACCACGGACAAGTAGAACACACTTTAACATCGGACATTTGGAACACACTTTAACATCAGACAACTAGAACGCACTTTAACAACGTAATACTTATTAGGACAGACTACAGCAAGGGACAACTAGAACACACTTTAACAACGGACAACTAGAACACACTTTAACAACGGACAACTAGAACACACTTTAACATCGGATAACTAGAACACACTTTAACAACGGACAAACCTGGTAGGACAGACTACAGCGAGGGACAACTAGAACACACTTTAACAACGGACAACTAGAAGACACTTTAACATCGGACAACTAGAACACACTTTAACAACTGACAAACGTGGTAGGACAGACTACAGAGAGGGACAACTAGAACACACTTTAACAACGGACAACTAGAACACACTTTAACAACGGACAACTAGAACACACTTTAACATCGGACAACTAAAACACACTTTAACAATGGACAACTAGAACACACTTTAACATCGGACAACTAGAACACAATTTAACAACGGACAACTAGAACACACTTTAACATCGGACAACTAGAACACAGTTTAACATCGGACAACTAGAACACACTTTAACATCGGACAAGTAGAACACATTTTAACAACGGACAACTAGAACACACTTTAACAACGGACAACTAGAACACACTTTAACATCGGACAACTAGAACAAATTTTAATAACGGACAACTAGAACACACTTTAACATCGGACAACTAAAACAAACTTTAACATTGGACAACTAGAACGCACTTTAACAACGGACAACTAGAACACACTTTAACAACGGACAACTTGAACACACTTTAACAACGGATAACTAGAACACACTTTAACAACGGACAAACCTGGTAGGACAGACTACAGCGAGGGACAACTAGAACACACTTTAACAACGGACAAACTTGGTAGGACAGAGTACAGAGAGGGACAACTAGAACACACTTTAACAACGGACAACTAGAACACACTTTAACAACGGGCAACTAGAACACACTTTAACAACGGACAACTAGAACACACTTTAACATCGGACAACTAAAACACACTTTAACAATGGACAAATAAAACACACTTTAACATCGGACAACTAGAACACACTTTAACAACGGACAACTAGAACACACTTTAACATCGGACAACTAGAACACACTTTAACATCGGACAACTAGAACACACTTTAACATCGGACAACTAGAACGCACTTTAACAACGTACATACTTGGCAGGACAGACTACAGCAAGGGACAACTAGAACACACTTTAACAACGGACAACTAGAACACACTTTAACATCGGACAACTAGAGCACACTTTAACAACGGACAACTAGAACACATTTTAACATCGGATAACTAGAACATACTTTAACAACGGACAAACCTGGTAGGACAGACTACAGCGAGGGACAACTAGAACATACTTTAACAACGGACAACTAGAACACACTTTAAGTTCGGACAACTAGAACACACTTTAACAACGGACAACCTTGGTAGGACAGACTACAGCGAGGGACAACTAGAACACACTTTAAAAACGTACAAACTTGGTAGGACAGACTACAGAGAGGGACAACTAGAACACACTTTAACAACGGACAACTAGAACACACTTTAACAACGGACAACTAGAACACACTTTAACAACGGACAACTAGAACACACTTTAACATCGGACAACTAGAACACACTTTAACATCGGACAACAAGAACACACTTTAACATCGGACAACTAAAACACACTTTAACAATGGACAACTAGAACACACTTTAACATCGGACAACTAGAACACACTTTAACAACGGACAACTAGAACACACTTTAACATCGGACAACTAGAACACACTTTAACATCTGACAACTAGAACACAATTTAACATCGGACAACTAGAACATATTTTAACAACGGACAACTAGAACACACTTAAACAACGGACAACTAGAACTAACTTTAACATCGGATACTAGAACACACTTTAATAACGGACAACTAGAACACACTTTGACATCGGACACCTAAAACACACTTTAACAATGGACAACTAGAACGCACTTTAACAACGGACAACAAGAACACACTTTAACAACGGACAACTTGAACACACTTTAACAACGGACAACTAGAACACACCTTTACATCGGACAACTAGAACACACTTTAACAACGGACAACTAGAACACACTTTAACATCGGACAACTAGAACACACTTTAACAACGGACAACTAGAACACACTTTAACATCACACAACTAGAACACACTTTAACATCGGACAACTAGAACACACTTTAACAACGGACAACTAGAACACAGTTTAACAACGGACAACTAGAACACACTTTAACATCGGACAACTAGAACACACACTTTAACAACGAACAACTAGAACACACTTTAACAACAGACAACTAGAACACATTTTAACATCGGACAACTAGAACACACTTTAACATCGGACAACTAGAACACACTTAAACAACGGACAACTAGAACACACTTTAGCAACGGACAACTAGAACACACTTTAACATCGGACAACTAGAAAACACTTTTACATCGGACAACTAGAACACACTTTAACATCGGACAACTAGAACACACTTTAACTTCGGACAACTAGAACGCACTTTAACAACGTACATACTTGGTAGGACAGAATACAGCAAGGGACAATTATAACACACTTTAACAACGGACAACTAGAACACACTTTAACATCGGACAACTAGAGCACACTTTAACAGCGGACAACTAGAACACACTTTAACATCGGATAACTAGAACACACTTTAACAACGGTCAAACATGGTAGGACAGACTACAGCGAGGGACAACTAGATTACACTTTAACTACGGACAACTAGAACACACTTTAGCAACGGACAACTAGAACACACTTTAACAACGGAAAAACCTGGTAGGACAGACTACAGCGAGGAACAACTAGAACACACTTTAACAAAGGACAAATTTGGTAGGACGGACTACAGCGAGGGACAACTAGAACACACTTTAACATCGGACAACTAGAACACACTTTTACAACGGACAACTAGAACACACTTTAAAAACGGACAACTAGAACACACTTTAACAACGGACAAACTTGGTAGGAAAGACTACAGCAAGGGACAACTAGAACACACTTTAACAACAGACAACTAGAACACACTTTAACATCGGACAACTAGAGCACACTTTAACAACGGACAACTAGAACACACTTTAACATCGGACATCTAGAACACACTTTAACAACGGACAAACCTGGTAGAACTGACTACAGCGAGGGACAACTAGAACACACTTTAACAACGGACAACTAGAACACACTTTAACATCTGACCACTAGAACACACTTTAACAATGGACAAACTTGGTAGGACAGACTACAGCGAGGCACAACTAGAACACACTTTAACAAAGGACAAACTTGGCAGGACAGACTAAAGAGAGGGACAACTAGAACACACATTAACATCGGACAACTAGAACACACTTTAACAACGGACAACTAGAACACACTTTAACAACGGACAACTAGAACACAATTTAACATCGAACAACTAGAACACACTTTAACATCGGACAACTAGAACACACTTTAACAACGGACAACTAGAACACAGTTTAACAACGGACAAATAGAACACATTTTAACATCGAACAACTAGAACACACTTTAACATCGGACAACTAGAACACACTTTAACAACAGACAACTAGAACACACTTTAACATCGGACAACTAGAACACACTTTAACATAGGACAACTAGAACACATTTTAACAACGGACAACTAGAACACACTTTAGCAACGGACAACTAGAACACACTTTAACATCGGACAACTAGAAAACACTTTAACCACGGACAAGTAGAACACACTTTAACATCGGACATTTGGAACACACTTTAACATCAGACAACTAGAACGCACTTTAACAACGTAATACTTATTAGGACAGACTACAGCAAGGGACAACTAGAACACACTTTAACAACGGACAACTAGAACACACTTTAACAACGGACAACTAGAACACACTTTAACATCGGATAACTAGAACACACTTTAACAACGGACAAACCTGGTAGGACAGACTACAGCGAGGGACAACTAGAACACACTTTAACAACGGACAACTAGAAGACACTTTAACATCGGACAACTAGAACACACTTTAACAACTGACAAACGTGGTAGGACAGACTACAGAGAGGGACAACTAGAACACACTTTAACAACGGACAACTAGAACACACTTTAACAACGGACAACTAGAACACACTTTAACATCGGACAACTAAAACACACTTTAATAACGGACAACTAGAACACACTTTAACATCGGACAACTAAAACACACTTTAACAATGGACAACTAGAACACACTTTAACATCGGACAACTAGAACACAATTTAACAACGGACAACTAGAACACACTTTAACATCGGACAACTAGAACACAGTTTAACATCGGACAACTAGAACACACTTTAACATCGGACAAGTAGAACACATTTTAACAACGGACAACTAGAACACACTTTAACAACGGACAACTAGAACACACTTTAACATCGGACAACTAGAACAAATTTTAATAACGGACAACTAGAACACACTTTAACATCGGACAACTAAAACAAACTTTAACATTGGACAACTAGAACGCACTTTAACAACGGACAACTAGAACACACTTTAACAACGGACAACTTGAACACACTTTAACAACGGATAACTAGAACACACTTTAACAACGGACAAACCTGGTAGGACAGACTACAGCGAGGGACAACTAGAACACACTTTAACAACGGACAAACTTGGTAGGACAGAGTACAGAGAGGGACAACTAGAACACACTTTAACAACGGACAACTAGAACACACTTTAACAACGGGCAACTAGAACACACTTTAACAACGGACAACTAGAACACACTTTAACATCGGACAACTAAAACACACTTTAACAATGGACAAATAAAACACACTTTAACATCGGACAACTAGAACACACTTTAACAACGGACAACTAGAACACACTTTAACATCGGACAACTAGAACACACTTTAACATCGGACAACTAGAACACACTTTAACATCGGACAACTAGAACGCACTTTAACAACGTACATACTTGGCAGGACAGACTACAGCAAGGGACAACTAGAACACACTTTAACAACGGACAACTAGAACACACTTTAACATCGGACAACTAGAGCACACTTTAACAACGGACAACTAGAACACATTTTAACATCGGATAACTAGAACATACTTTAACAACGGACAAACCTGGTAGGACAGACTACAGCGAGGGACAACTAGAACATACTTTAACAACGGACAACTAGAACACACTTTAAGTTCGGACAACTAGAACACACTTTAACAACGGACAACCTTGGTAGGACAGACTACAGCGAGGGACAACTAGAACACACTTTAAAAACGTACAAACTTGGTAGGACAGACTACAGAGAGGGACAACTAGAACACACTTTAACAACGGACAACTAGAACACACTTTAACAACGGACAACTAGAACACACTTTAACAACGGACAACTAGAACACACTTTAACATCGGACAACTAGAACACACTTTAACATCGGACAACAAGAACACACTTTAACATCGGACAACTAAAACACACTTTAACAATGGACAACTAGAACACACTTTAACATCGGACAACTAGAACACACTTTAACAACGGACAACTAGAACACACTTTAACATCGGACAACTAGAACACACTTTAACATCTGACAACTAGAACACAATTTAACATCGGACAACTAGAACATATTTTAACAACGGACAACTAGAACACACTTAAACAACGGACAACTAGAACTAACTTTAACATCGGATACTAGAACACACTTTAATAACGGACAACTAGAACACACTTTGACATCGGACACCTAAAACACACTTTAACAATGGACAACTAGAACGCACTTTAACAACGGACAACAAGAACACACTTTAACAACGGACAACTTGAACACACTTTAACAACGGACAACTAGAACACACCTTTACATCGGACAACTAGAACACACTTTAACAACGGACAACTAGAACACACTTTAACATCGGACAACTAGAACACACTTTAACAACGGACAACTAGAACACACTTTAACATCACACAACTAGAACACACTTTAACATCGGACAACTAGAACACACTTTAACAACGGACAACTAGAACACAGTTTAACAACGGACAACTAGAACACACTTTAACATCGGACAACTAGAACACACACTTTAACAACGAACAACTAGAACACACTTTAACAACAGACAACTAGAACACATTTTAACATCGGACAACTAGAACACACTTTAACATCGGACAACTAGAACACACTTAAACAACGGACAACTAGAACACACTTTAGCAACGGACAACTAGAACACACTTTAACATCGGACAACTAGAAAACACTTTTACATCGGACAACTAGAACACACTTTAACATCGGACAACTAGAACACACTTTAACTTCGGACAACTAGAACGCACTTTAACAACGTACATACTTGGTAGGACAGAATACAGCAAGGGACAATTATAACACACTTTAACAACGGACAACTAGAACACACTTTAACATCGGACAACTAGAGCACACTTTAACAGCGGACAACTAGAACACACTTTAACATCGGATAACTAGAACACACTTTAACAACGGTCAAACATGGTAGGACAGACTACAGCGAGGGACAACTAGATTACACTTTAACTACGGACAACTAGAACACACTTTAACAACGGACAACTAGAACACACTTTAACAACGGAAAAACCTGGTAGGACAGACTACAGCGAGGAACAACTAGAACACACTTTAACAAAGGACAAATTTGGTAGGACGGACTACAGCGAGGGACAACTAGAACACACTTTAACATCGGACAACTAGAACACACTTTTACAACGGACAACTAGAACACACTTTAAAAACGGACAACTAGAACACACTTTAACAACGGACAAACTTGGTAGGAAAGACTACAGCAAGGGACAACTAGAACACACTTTAACAACAGACAACTAGAACACACTTTAACATCGGACAACTAGAACGCACTTTAACAACGTACATACTTGGCAGGACAGACTACAGCAAGGGACAACTAGAACACACTTTAACAACGGACAACTAGAACACACTTTAACATCGGACAACTAGAGCACACTTTAACAACGGACAACTAGAACACATTTTAACATCGGATAACTAGAACATACTTTAACAACGGACAAACCTGGTAGGACAGACTACAGCGAGGGACAACTAGAACATACTTTAACAACGGACAACTAGAACACACTTTAAGTTCGGACAACTAGAACACACTTTAACAACGGACAACCTTGGTAGGACAGACTACAGCGAGGGACAACTAGAACACACTTTAAAAACGTACAAACTTGGTAGGACAGACTACAGAGAGGGACAACTAGAACACACTTTAACAACGGACAACTAGAACACACTTTAACAACGGACAACTAGAACACACTTTAACAACGGACAACTAGAACACACTTTAACATCGGACAACTAGAACACACTTTAACATCGGACAACAAGAACACACTTTAACATCGGACAACTAAAACACACTTTAACAATGGACAACTAGAACACACTTTAACATCGGACAACTAGAACACACTTTAACAACGGACAACTAGAACACACTTTAACATCGGACAACTAGAACACACTTTAACATCTGACAACTAGAACACAATTTAACATCGGACAACTAGAACATATTTTAACAACGGACAACTAGAACACACTTAAACAACGGACAACTAGAACTAACTTTAACATCGGATACTAGAACACACTTTAATAACGGACAACTAGAACACACTTTGACATCGGACACCTAAAACACACTTTAACAATGGACAACTAGAACGCACTTTAACAACGGACAACAAGAACACACTTTAACAACGGACAACTTGAACACACTTTAACAACGGACAACTAGAACACACCTTTACATCGGACAACTATAACACACTTTAACAACGGACAACTGGAACACACTTTAACATCGGACAACTAGAACACACTTTAACAACGGACAACTAGAACACACTTTAACATCACACAACTAGAACACACTTTAACATCGGACAACTAGAACACACTTTAACAACGGACAACTAGAACACAGTTTAACAACGGACAACTAGAACACACTTTAACATCGGACAACTAGAACACACACTTTAACAACGAACAACTAGAACACACTTTAACAACAGACAACTAGAACACATTTTAACATCGGACAACTAGAACACACTTTAACATCGGACAACTAGAACACACTTAAACAACGGACAACTAGAACACACTTTAGCAACGGACAACTAGAACACACTTTAACATCGGACAACTAGAAAACACTTTTACATCGGACAACTAGAACACACTTTAACATCGGACAACTAGAACACACTTTAACTTCGGACAACTAGAACGCACTTTAACAACGTACATACTTGGTAGGACAGAATACAGCAAGGGACAATTATAACACACTTTAACAACGGACAACTAGAACACACTTTAACATCGGACAACTAGAGCACACTTTAACAGCGGACAACTAGAACACACTTTAACATCGGATAACTAGAACACACTTTAACAACGGTCAAACATGGTAGGACAGACTACAGCGAGGGACAACTAGAACACACTTTAACTACGGACAACTAGAACACACTTTAACAACGGACAACTAGAACACACTTTAACAACGGAAAAACCTGGTAGGACAGACTACAGCGAGGAACAACTAGAACACACTTTAACAAAGGACAAATTTGGTAGGACGGACTACAGCGAGGGACAACTAGAACACACTTTAACATCGGACAACTAGAACACACTTTTACAACGGACAACTAGAACACACTTTAAAAACGGACAACTAGAACACACTTTAACAACGGACAAACTTGGTAGGAAAGACTACAGCAAGGGACAACTAGAACACACTTTAACAACAGACAACTAGAACACACTTTAACATCGGACAACTAGAGCACTCTTTAACAACGGACAACTAGAACACACTTTAACATCGGACAACTAGAACACACTTTAAAAACGGACAAACCTGGTAGAACTGACAACAGCGAGGGACAACTAGAACACACTTTAACAACGGACAACTAGAACACACTTTAACATCTGACCACTAGAACACACTTTAACAATGGACAAACTTGGTAGGACAGACTACAGCGAGGCACAACTAGAACACACTTTAACAAAGGACAAACTTGGCAGGACAGACTAAAGAGAGGGACAACTAGAACACACATTAACATCGGACAACTAGAACACACTTTAACAACGGACAACTAGAACACACTTTAACAACGGACAACTAGAACACACTTTAACAACGGACAACTAGAACACACTTTAACATCGGACAACTAGAACACACTTTAATAACGGACAACTAGAACACACTTTAACATCGGACAACTAAAACGCACTTTAACAATGGCTAACTAGAACGCACATTAACAACGGACAACTAGAACACACTTTAACAACGGACAACTAGAACACACTTTAACATCGGACAACTAGAACACACTTTAACATCTGACCACTAGAACACACTTTAACATCTGACCACTAGAACACACTTTAACATCGGACAACTGGAACACACTTTAACAACGGACAACTAGAACACACTTTAACATCGGACAACTAGAACACACTTTAACAACGGACAACTAGAACACACTTTAACATCGGACAACTAGAACACACTTTAACATCGGACAACTAGAACACATTTTAACAACGGACAACTAGAACACACTAAACAACGGACAACTAGAACACACTTTAACATCGGACAACTAGAACACACTTTAATAACGGACAACTAGAACACACTTTAACATCGGACAACTAAAACACACTTTAACAACGGACAACTAGAACACACTTTAACATCGGACAACTAGAACACACTTTAACATCGGACAACTAGAACACACTTTAAAAACGGACAACTAGAACACAGTTTAACAACGGACAACTAGAACACACTTTAACATCGGACAACTAGAACACACTTTAACAACGGACAACTAGAACACACTTTAACATCGGACAACTAGAACACACTTTAATAACGGACAACTAGAACACACTTTAACATCGGACAACTAAAACACACTTTAACAATGGACAACTAGAACGCACTTTAACAACGGACAACTAGAACACACTTTAACAACGGACAAACGTGGTAGGACAGACTACAGCGAGGGACAACTAGAACACACTTTAACAACGGATAAACTTGGTAGGACAGACTACAGCGAGGGACAACTAGAACACACTTTAACAACGGACAAACTTGGTAGGACAGACTACAGCAAGGAACAAAAATCGCTCGGCAGTTTAACAGTCGTGGCTTGGGACAAAGTCAACAATATAACTGACAGTCAGCACTAGGGGGTCGAAAGTTACGGAGGGACATGATAACCTACGCCAGTCACCACTGCACTTAAGAAAGAAGGGAAGGCGGAAGTAACGTTCTAAAATTCTCTCTCTCTCTCCTTCTTTCTCTCTCTCTTTCTGCTTCTATGGTAGAAAGAAAGAACAGTACTACTACACCCTCAGGCATGTCGTACATGGCGACTTGTAAGAGACTGTGCATGGAGTTGGTAACCTCATTGTATAAAACAAATTGTCATAGAGACAACAGTTGCTGGAGCATGTCATTGTTTAGTGCAGTCTTCCCGCAAGAGGACCAGCAACTATAGTTACTCCATGCTCCGTAAGCATCACAAAGTACAATGAATGAAAGAGGATACCATCAGCACCCCCCCCCCCCTATTTTGTCCTTCAATAATCATTATATTTGTATTACCTGTCAGTCTTCCTATCCAGTCAAGTATTTTCAAGTATAAACTCATTTATTTTTAAAGTCTGATAAAGATAACTCTCTTTCCTTCCTATTTTTTTCAAGAGAATGTATGTCCCCTTTTCTCCGATTTAATAAATCGCTCTTTCTGTCTTTTTTTTTTCTATCAATTTAAACAAATTAATATAGCTTCACTTCAGAGTGTCTTCAGACTTCATTCCCCTCCACCTTTTCTCTGACCTCTAAACCACAGGCATGAAACTGAAATTTATGCTACTTGATCCGCATATAAATATGCCACTCAAAAACTGTTTGTTCCTTACGGGAACTCTCACAAGGAAAAATTATCTAGTTATTTAACAACGTCCTTGACTTGACTTTCCCTATTGTATATTACACTAGTGTAGGTAATTTAATATACAAAAACGTGTCTCGTCAAAGGTAAGGCAGTCAATGTAAGCAGTCTTGAGTGTGAGGTTCAGTGTCAGTTCATTGTACAGCAGTGTTCCTCGCCTTTTTGAGAAGCGGGGCACATCTTTGTAAGTAACGGTCATTTTTTAATACGTCGCCAATAATTATGGGATTCGGGACCAGTTTAACCATTAGGCGAGCTAGGCGGTCTCCTGGGGCTACAAAATACATTGTTATTGTTGAACAGAAACGACATCATTGCACTCCGGGCAAACCCATAGGTGCTCAGTCTCCCTCATCATATGTTGAAGAGTATGAATGCTAACTGTTCCTGTAGCTCGCTGGTTGTATACACGACGGATGCATCCTCTCATACATCCGTCCCTGCTGATCTTACATTTGATGCCAAATTCCAGCAATCTTAGCCTTGATGATTCACCAATTACAGTGTTGTTCTCTAACAGGCAACCATTAATTGTCTTCAGTATCCCTGAATGACCAGGACAGAAGATCCACACAAAATACATCAAACTAAGAAACAGGTTTAACAAAAAGAAAAAACCCCCAGAAAAATTCGTAATTCCGAAGAAACGTTTTATTTCTGTGACCTGCCTCCAAAATTGTAAATACGCGTGTATACATATATTTGTATTTGCACATTCATACACATGTTTCTTGTGCCTGAGTGTGTATTATGTTAATATAATTATAATACCGTACTTTATAAACTAATTGGAGGTGCCAAATGAGCTCTTTGTCTAGGGCACCAAATACTTTGTTTGCCGAGGGCACCAAATGCCCTCTCGCTGGACCTAATGTCACTACCATAAAATAACAACATACTAATTAGTGAACTACTGATCTCCACTAATACATAATTACATAGTCACATAATGACCTTAGGTATCTTATCATAATTAACTACGGCCCGGCTCTTACCTACCCTTGGGAGCAAATGGGGTGCCCTCTGATATTAGACAGACTTTGTACTGGTTAAGATTCACTTGTCGTTTGTTTGTTTGTTTGTTTGTTTGTTTTCTAACCCAGAAGATATAAATACGCACACACATACACATACACATATATATATATATATATATTTTATAAGCAAATGATACGTTTTATCATAACGTAACACAGGATAAAACAATTTACATACAACCTCAAGATTACGAGAATGCACCGAATATGTTTGGAATAAAAAAAGCGTACAATGAGCGAGATTTATGTGCTAATTGGAAATATAAAAAAGATTATATACCTTGTGGTACGTTAAAGAGATCTTTGAGTAAAATAAATCTTGAAGGCTTGTAAGGTGTCTCGGGTTCTTGTTAAAAAGAAGACAACAAAGGACGTATGCCACTTCAAGACACTCGTTAAAAAATGTCCACATACGGTTCTTTACGTTGCAGTGTAATCTGGAATAACCCGGTTGGCTTGACAGCCAATCGATTTACTTAGTGGATCTCACTTTGTTCAACATGAGTGACACAAGGCAACATGTGAGGACATTCTGCCCATCAATCTACTTACCTAGACCTATATTATTTATAAAGGTAAATTTAAACATTCTTTTTTATCGAAGGGTGTCACGTGAATTTATCGCCAATTACTCTTGTAATAACGAAATAATAACTAGTTTTTTTTTTTTTTTTCGTACGCCCGCTAATACTCGAGGCGAAATCTCAGGTTATTATTTTATGTCTAACCTGACATGGATTTTACGTGAGTATCCCTTTTTCTTGTACAGAGACAGGTGTCCCTCGCCATTCAGGCAATTACTCTCCGATTTCGGAGGTACCCATTACAGCTGGGTCGGCTCAGGAGCCGCCAATCCCTGGTCGACGACACTCTTTCAAATGTCTTCGCCAGGTCTCGAGTTAATCCAGTCCAAATCCCGGTCGACGAAAAATCCTAGTAACTCCGCTCAACCCCTCCCCCCTCCCGCCCTTTTCCTCTCCACATCTAGCAAGTCTGGAACCTTTGAACATTCATTTTAGTTTTTTTTCTCTCTCTTGTTCTTTTTTTTTTCTTTTTATCAGTGCAATCTCTTAAGCATACATTTCCTCGTGAAATTGCAAGGTTAACTACAAGGACACTTATGGACAACACCCCTAGTAAAACTGCCACACAATGGTGCCGGATTTTCTCTTATCTTGAATTTATATTCTCATTTTTTTATAGTATATTATAAAAAAAAGGTAATGTCTTAAGTGTCCTGAAGAATGCTTCCAACAAGCTAACTCGACCGATAAAATAAGGTTGTTTGATGGGAGGACACGAGTGCCTGGGAGTACGTCACTGGTTATAGTAGATGTTCTCTTGTAGTCTCTAAAACTGTTTACTTTAATTAGAGATTATAAACTCAGATAAGGCATTTTATATTCACTGACATATTTAACAAATTTCAACATTATAAATGCATTAGGAACACCGTATGTATATATATATATATGTATATGTATATATATATATATATATGTGTGTGTATATGTATATATATATATATATGTATATGTATATATATGTATATATATGTATATATATGTATATATATGTATATATATGTATATATATTGTGGTGAAGTGGGATGTTATAAATATTTATAGGGGACTTAGTGTACTGACTGAGATCAGCTGTGAAGGTATCTATATCTAATAAGAGTAGTGTATTATAGATAACCTTACTTGCTGCCACATATGTATACCTCAGTCAGAATTATTCTGGAATAGTGTGATGACTACGTTATTTGTCTAGGGTATGTGTATGATGAAGTGTAAGTCATAACAACAACAGACATATAAACAATTTAATTTATTCCACCACACTTGACAACACTGTGACACTCACATACATAAAACACTCTACGAGGATATCTTAAAGGAGTCACTGATAACTTTTCAAATAACAATATGTATTCAGTGCTGTCATGAATGTATATGTGTCCTGATTCAAATACAAAGAGAACCAGGAATCACAATCAATTGTAATTACAAGTTATATGTACAGATTTTATTAATATGAATCTTGTAGTGACATATATAATTAATAGTATCCTATGTGTGTCAGTTGTGTAGTAGTAATATGAGGTAATACTGGTTTTGTTTTGTTCAAGCTCTGTTGGTATTTGTCATCATGACTTCAATAGTTTGTCTTTGTTGGAACTAGTATTGGAGATGTTCTCAGTTCCTGGCATTAAAACAATTAAATTCCCCTCTTAATTTTATTTTACACTGTCATTTTAAGATGGGGTACATAATGTTGAGCTCCATGGCCACACTCTCTTATCTTTCGTGATGACTGCAGTAAAAGACTCCTCTGCTCGATTACTTTAATGAGTTCTGGAGCCACCCCACTGGTTGCTATATGGACCAAGGAGTATGCTGTCCACCTCTGGCTTCAGCAAAGCTCTGACCAGGTGCTGCTCAATAACTTTAAGACCACGGTCCCTGAAACAAGAAGGTTGTACCTCCTACTTCAGAACTATTTATACTTTATTTCTACACTGAGCACAATACATCACAAACATTGAGTTCAGAGCGTTAGGCCAACTGTCAGCTTCATCTGAACTACTTTATACCAGTATTTCCCTCCCTAATGGTTACTACGCCTCTGCAATTCCAGCATTATTTCTTTCTAGTCAATAATCTAGGTGTCAGTGTACTGTTTGGCCATTCCATGCAGTTTTACTTTCCTCCGACACCTTCTGTTCAGGCTGGAGCACTATAGGCTTTACATCATGTTCGCTACTGAACTACACATATATACAGACATAAATTATCAATTTACATTCAATTTTCATTAAAAGATATTGAATATTTCAAGCTTACCACAATTCATGGAATAATAAACAGTTTCGTTGACTGGCAATGAATATAGCACAACTCCGATCTGCCGATGTCCCAGGCTTTATTTTATAAAAAATATACACTGGTGCTCAACGCACTGCTTCTTAGTAGGTTTATTACAAGATGTGGGAATGAACAGACGCTCTGAATTGAGTATATTCGCAGCTCTACCCAATCAAACCATGTCTACACATCTTTTCAAAAAAGTACTCCTTTTCACGTTTCCACTGACAACACAAGATAGTATTTATAGTCCGACCAATCGTGTTTAGTCTTACATTTGTTGCGCTCCAATCAAATTGGAGTTAACATGGTAGGCTATTTCCGTAACGTAATGTTTTTTCAAACACGTTATAAAAAAATTTTATGAGCAGAAATGATTTCATGCTGTCAGGCACCCCCACTATTTTATTTTGGTTATAATTTATTAATTCCTAGACTATTTGCGTAACGTTTTACATATTCTTTGTCAGCAAGCCCTAAGGAATCCAAATATCTCAATCTAAGGGAGCTAGGTGGCTGCGTTCAAAATGTGCATTTTCTACCACCTCCTGTTCACTTCCATCCCCATGTGGTGTCTGGGTACTGTCATGTTTTCAAACGTAAACCAGTATATTGTCATAATTCCCAATAAGCGTTTTCCAGGTTTTTTAAAACCTAACTCTGGGAAGGTTAGTGTTTTTATCACTGTCCGTCTGAAAAAAAAGTTAGTGCATGTGGCCTTACACGCGTGATGGCAGCAATTGTGTATCGCGCGACGCGTGTTTAGTATTGCATGCTTCCTGCCTTCATTCGCCCCTCTCTCTCTCTCCTGCTTTATCTGTCTTTTAGTTACGCCGTGTATAAAATGGAATGAATGAAATATTAAATTTAGGTCATTGATCAGCTTGCGTATCTCAAGGTTGTTCCAAGAAATACAGTACACGTTTCATTGAAGAAAGCGGGTAATAATACAGTAGGCTTTTACTATCAACGTGAAAGCGTTACAATTTACAGACTAAGTAGAAAACAAGGGGATTTTGCGTACAGTCATTGTGACAGCACTGTTTCTTTTACCATTTCTCTTTTCTTTTATTAAATTTATTTGTTAGGCTTTACATTTACCTTTTAATTTATATATGTGGATTAGAATATTTCATGACATCTCCCCTCTTAAAACAGACATTATATGTCAGTCCTTTATTCTATATACACATAGAGAAATTTATTATTATTTCTGGGGTTTACGGTGATTCTCATCACACGGATGGCGGCTTAAAAAATCCGCTCCCAAATTTGTTTTTCCAGATATATACTCAATGCTAAAATTATATGGAGCCAAAAGCAAGGACCATCGGAGTAACCTAGAGTTCTCATGCCTAGCCTGTGCTAGAAACGATAAAGGTTTGTGATCCGTTTGCAACTTAAATGCCCTCCCATACAGATAAATATTGAATTTCTTTATTGCCCATATTACTGCAAGACATTCTTTTTCGCTTGTTGAGTAGTTGATTTCAGCTTTATTCAACTTTCTGCTAGCATATGCCACTGGGCTTAATTCCCCATCCAATGCATCTGATTTCTGTAGTAGAGTTGCACCTAACCCAATATTACTGGCATCCGTCCTTACTATGAATTCTTGACTTAAGTCAGGTAATTTCAAAATAGGTTTACTTGTGAGCTTTTCCTTCAATTCTTGGTAAGCCATTTCACATTGTGGTGTCCATGTAATGCGATCTGGATGTCCTTTACGTGTCAAATCAGTTAACGGTGCACATATGGACTTAAAGTTTTTGATATACTTCTGGTAGAAACCACATAATGAGACAAAGGATCTCACGTCCTTCTTGGTTTGTGGTCTCGGGGCTTTCTTTAGTTTCTCTAAATTCTTTGGTTCAGGGGTCATGTTTCCCTGATAAACTGTGTGTCCCAAAAATTCCAATTCTTTACATCCAATGCAACATTTGGTTGGTCGGGCTGTTAAATTTGCTTCCCCAAGTCGATCAAACAGCATATTCAGAGAGTCAATGTGTTCCTCAAATGTTTCTGTTGCTATAAGGATATCATCCATGAAATTTGTTATATATGGATTATTCAGAGGGTCCAATAATTTTCTCATCATTCTAGAGAAGACACTAGGCGCATTCTTCAATCCAAATGGCAATCTATTAAACTCATAGTGTCCTTCTGAGGTACTAAAAGCTAGGTATGGTCTAACCTCAGGCTTTACTGGAATCTGATAGTATCCTTTACTCAGATCCACTTTTGAGAAATATTTTGCTTTATTTAGTCTGGCAAACAGCTGATTTGTATCCGGCAACGGATCCACCTGTCCTTCTGTAATAGCATTCAGTCTCCTGTAATCTATACAGAGTCTATGTTCTCCAGAGGGCTTCCTTAAGAGCACAACACCGGAACTATATGAGGATTCACTGTGTGAAATAATTCCTTCCTTCAACAGATAGTCTATCTCTTCCTTCAAAGCTTTCTCCTTAGCAAACGGAATCGAATATGGTTTCATACAGACAGGTGTGGGGTCTATCAGTTTCATATCATATTCCAATAGGTTTGTATGCCCTGGTCGGTCTGTTAACACCTCTGCATGATTATTTAGAACCTGTTGCACTCTCTCTTTCTGAGTTTTCGTTAAATGTGTACTGATTTTCACCTGTGCTGCTGTCTCACAGGGGTGTAATGGATATTCAAATGATGAAAGTGGTTCCTTTTTCATCTCCATGGCGATGGACAAGGTCAACAAGTATGTCTCTTCCTGATGTTCTCTTTCCAAATATTTCTTCAGGAGATTCACATGATAGATTTTTTCTTTCCCCTTCTTATCTATCTTATAATTTGTTCTAGACACCTTCTCTAAAACTGTATATGGACCTTGCCACCCAATCTGTAACTTATTCTGACTCCCGGGGAGAAGAAGCAGTACCTTCTCTCCCACAGCCAAATCTCTGTCTTTCGCCTTCCTGTTATAATAGGCAGCATGTTTCTTCCTGGCTTGTTTCAAATTTTCATTGGCAAGTTTCCAGCCAGTTTTTAAACGAGTGGTCAGCTCATTCACATATTGGTATGAAGATGTAATGTTTTCCTCTGCCTTTTCATCAGTCCACGTTCTTAACAAAGCTACATATGGACCTTTAATTTTGTGGACCTATTTGTCCATGCACCGGTATGGTCTCTTCCACTCGAAGCTCGATAGTGATGATTTTTCTTCCCAGAATTATCATTCACAAAACGACCGCTACCAATTCTTTTCCTGGGGCTTTCTCCCCACTTAAAATTCTTGATGAGAGATTTCCTCTCTACATCCTCTTCCTCCAGTTTGTTTAAGTCCGATTGAGGGATTTTCGGTTTATCCTGGGGTAAGACATCTTTTTGCACTCTCCGCATAGTGGCCATTGTAAAACAGTTAAGTGAAGCTTGTCCGTGAAAAGGGGCTTCCCATTCCCTTTGGTCCACTTTATCAAATTTATTTCTCTTCTTATTTTCAGGCCTACTTTTGCCCCGTGGCGTGTCCAGGTCCTGATCAATGTTCCCACTTGTGGGTGTTCCCTCATGTGCTATCCTACACCTTTCTACAAAATTCTCAATGTCCCATCTTGCTTTGGGCCAATAATAATTGTGAGCCACCTTTTGAATGATGGTACCTATTTTCTCATGGTCCCCATCTGGTTTCACATGTAGGCTCCTTATTAATTCTGTCCTATATCTCTTTTAGGAAGTACCAGCTGTCCGTGACCTTTGGATCTAGCTCCAGTCTTCCTATACATCAACTTGTTTTTCATGTAAAAATCTCCCTTGCCTGGAGTTGTATGACAAGTTGACAATTTTCTGAAACAAGGCTTGAGGGTCTTGTCCCCAGCCTGTGCCTTCCTCATCTCTTCTGGAGTGGTATCTAACATAATATCCTCCTCCTGTCTTGAGGTCGACCTGACCTGAAGGGTGGCCATATACACAGGTTTCCTTCTGCAACGGTCAGTGTCATGATTGTCCATCTGACAATTTTTACACCACCTTTTTCCTTGGTTGAAAGATTTTCTTTCATCATATTTCCTTTCATCGAATTGTGGGGTTTTATTTTTATTTTCATACCGTGGCCTATCAAACTGGTGCTTACCTTTGTTTTGATCCCTAGGATCAAATTTATTAAAGTTCTGTGGTGCCCTAAAGTTATCCACTTGTTTCTTTTTATTACCTGTTACCTCTGCTTGAGCTGCTGATACCTTTCAGCAACATTTAGCAACTCACCCAGCCTCTCTGCACCTTGTTCCATGAGAAACTTTCTCAGGTCTGGAGCCATGGACTCTCTTAATTGCTCTATAAGGACCATTTCCTTAAGATCTTGGGTTTTCCCCAGAGAAGTCCATTTCTCCAAGTATGTCTCTATTCGTGCAGAGAACTGGTGATAGGTTTCACCTGACAGTAGTTTAGCATTCCTAAATTTTTTCCTATAAAATTCTGCATTCTTTTCATATCTTAACAAAAGAGCCTGCTTTAGCATGTCATAATTTTCCTGATCACTTCTGCTCATTTTTGCAAAAACTTCATAAGCTGCCCCACGAAGTCCCTGAGATAACTTTAAGCTCCACCTTTCTCTCTCTAACCCATATGTGGTAGCCAATAGTTCATACCTATTTAGGTAGCTCTCTATATCATCGTCTTTCTCAACAAAATGATCTAAATGAAAATTCATAGCTGAGGTTGAGGCTCCTTGGCTAGCAGTGGCATCAGAGGCAAAGGGACTGGCACCATTTTCAGGAGCATGGCCTTGAAACTCAAACTCCCTTAGTCGTAACTCATGTTCCCTTTGTAATCTCTTATCTTCTGCTTCCCTTTCTGCAGCTAATCTCTTGTCTTCCCTTTCTGCAGCTAATCTTTTGTCTTCTCTTTCTGCTTCCAATTTCTTAGCCTCTTTGTCAGCCTCAATCTGCAACCTCTTAGCCTCAGCCTCAATCTGCAACCTCTTAATCTCTTTTTCAGCCTCTAACTTTCTTTCGGCCTCTTTTTCTAATCTTCTTTCTTCCCGTTCAATATATTTGTCACATTCAGCAGTGACATAAGAAATCATAATTTGCCCGTCCATTCCTAACTCTTTCGCAGTCTGTACAGCAGCAGATCGAAATTTTGCCAGGTCGGCCATTGTCTAACATATAAATGTCTAATATATTTAACTAAACAATTTTATCTATGACTAATTAACTCAGGACAAAACAGGCACTGTGAGCTCAACCTTATTTATTTTCACCCAAGGATACCTTTTAATTCTTATTATTCCCTGAAGTGAATTACCCCCAATATTTGTAATAGGGAATGATTCAAAATCCCGAGAGCGAGACCCCAATATATGTGGTGAAGTGGGATGTTATAAATATTTATAGGGGACTTAGTGTACTGACTGAGATCAGCTGTGAAGGTATCTATATCTAATAAGAGTAGTGTATTATAGATAACCTTACTTGCTGCCACATATGTATACCTCAGTCAGAATTATTCTGGAATAGTGTGATGACTACGTTATTTGTCTAGGGTATGTGTATGATGAAGTGTAAGTCATAACAACAACAGACATATAAACAATTTAATTTATTCCACCACACTTGACAACACTGTGACACTCACATACATAAAACACTCTACGAGGATATCTTAAAGGAGTCACTGATAACTTTTCAAATAACAATATGTATTCAGTGCTGTCATGAATGTATATGTGTCCTGATTCAAATACAAAGGGAACCAGGAATCACAATCAATTGTAATTACAAGTTATATGTACAGATTTTATTAATATGAATCTTGTAGTGACATATATAATTAATAGTATCCTATGTGTGTCAGTTGTGTAGTAGTAATATGAGGTAATACTGGTTTTGTTTTGTTCAAGCTCTGTTGGTATTTGTCATCATGACTTCAATAGTTTGTCTTTGTTGGAACTAGTATTGGAGATGTTCTCAGTTCCTGGCATTAAAACAATTAAATTCCCCTCTTAATTTTATTTTACACTGTCATTTTAAGATGGGGTACATAATGTTGAGCTCCATGGCCACACTCTCTTATCTTTCGTGATGACTGCAGTAAAAGACTCCTCTGCTCGATTACTTTAATGAGTTCTGGAGCTACCCCACTGGTTGCTATATGGACCAAGGAGTATGCTGTCCACCTCTGGCTTCAGCAAAGCTCTGACCAGGTGCTGCTCAATAACTTTAAGACCACGGTCCCTGAAACAAGAAGGTTGTACCTCCTACTTCAGAACTATTTATACTTTATTTCTACACTGAGCACAATACATCACAAACATTGAGTTCAGAGCGTTAGGCCAACTGTCAGCTTCATCTGAACTACTTTATACCAGTATTTCCCTCCCTTATGGTTACTACGCCTCTGCAATTCCAGCATTATTTCTTTCTAGTCAATAATCTAGGTTTCAGTGTACTGTTTGGCCATTCCATGCAGTTTTACTTTCCTCCGACACCTTCTGTTCAGGCTGGAGCACTATAGGCTTTACATCATGTTCGCTACTGAACTACACATATATACAGACATAAATTATCAATTTACATTCAATTTTCATTAAAAGATATTGAATATTTCAAGCTTACCACAATTCATGGAATAATAAACAGTTTCGTTGACTGGCAATGAATATAGCACAACTCCGATCTGCCGATGTCCCAGGCTTTATTTTATAAAAAATATACACTGGTGCTCAACGCACTGCTTCTTAGTAGGTTTATTACAAGATGTGGCAATGAACAGACGCTCTGAATTGAGTATATTCGCAGCTCTACCCAATCAAACCATGTCTACACATCTTTTCAAAAAAGTACTCCTTTTCACGTTTCCACTGACAACACAAGATAGTATTTATAGTCCGACCAATCGTGTTTAGTCTTACATTTGTTGCGCTCCAATCAAATTGGAGTTAACATGGTAGGCTATTTCCGTAACGTAATGTTTTTTCAAACACGTTATAAAAAAATTTTATGAGCAGAAATGATTTCATGCTGTCAGGCACCCCCACTATTTTATTTTGGTTATAATTTATTAATTCCTAGACTATTTGCGTAACGTTTTACATATTCTTTGTCAGCAAGCCCTAAGGAATCCAAATATCTCAATCTAAGGGAGCTAGGTGGCTGCGTTCAAAATGTGCATTTTCTACCACCTCCTGTTCACTTCCATCCCCATGTGGTGTCTGGGTACTGTCATGTTTTCAAACGTAAACCAGTATATTGTCATAATTCCCAATAAGCGTTTTCCAGGTTTTTTAAAACCTAACTCTGGGAAGGTTAGTGTTTTTATCACTGTCCGTCTGAAAAAAAAGTTAGTGCATGTGGCCTTACACGCGTGATGGCAGCAATTGTGTATCGCGCGACGCGTGTTTAGTATTGCATGCTTCCTGCCTTCATTCGCCCCTCTCTCTCTCTCCTGCTTTATCTGTCTTTTAGTTACGCCGTGTATAAAATGGAATGAATGAAATATTAAATTTAGGTCATTGATCAGCTTGCGTATCTCAAGGTTGTTCCAAGAAATACAGTACACGTTTCATTGAAGAAAGCGGGTAATAATACAGTAGGCTTTTACTATCAACGTGAAAGCGTTACAATTTGCAGACTAAGTAGAAAACAAGGGGGATTTTGCGTACAGTCATTGTGACAGCACTGTTTCTTTTACCATTTTTCTTTTCTTTTATTAAATTTATTTGTTAGGCTTTACATTTACCTTTTAATTTATATATGTGGATTAGAATATTTCATGACATATATATATATATATATGTATATATATGTATATATATGTATATATATGTATGTATATGTATGTATATGTATGTATATATATGTATATGTATGTATATATATATATATATATATATATATATATATATATATATATATATATATATATATATACATATATATACATATATATATACATATATACATATATGTATATGTATGTATATATATATATATATATATATATATATATACAGTACTTTGCAAAAAAAATGGCAGTCATATTTTCGCAACTCAGCACACTCATAGAAGCAAATAATAATAAAAACTTTATGTCCAGAGGAAGATTGGTATCTCCCCTATCTATTAACAGTGGTTTCAGTACAATATAATGTTGCCTTCTCCAGCAAGGCAAGCCTGGATGCGGCGAGGCATACTTCCCGCAAGTGTTTGTAGGTAATTGTGAGTCAGACTGTCCCAGCATTTTTCAGCTACCTTCTTCAATTGTTCAACGTCTCTGAGTCCACTCTTTTTTAAATGATTCTTGAGTAGTGCCCAAACGTTTTCAATTGGGTTTAGGTCGGGACTGTTGCTGGGCCACTTCAGCACTATCACATTCTTCTCTTGCAACCATGCTTTGGTGGTATGAGCTGTATGCTTTGGGTCATTGTCATGTTGAAATGTGCAAACATCGGGGTACATGACCTGCATAAATGGCAGAAGGTGTCCCTCTAGTATGTCGATGTACCTTTCTTTCGTGAGAATTCCTGTGAAAACACACAGTGGAGTGGCACCTCTTGCTGCCACCCCTCCCCAAAGATTGAATTTATGGGTATGTTTCGGTCGCTGGTACACAGGCGTTACAGAGTCTTTCATCCAAATATTTATTTGAGCAGAATAAGACCAAACAGAACATTCATCTGACAAAATAACATTGTCCCATGACAAATTTTGGTGTTCGTGGCACCAGTTCAAGTGCATCTGTTTGTGAGTCTCTGTGAGAAATGGTGACGAAATTACCCGCTTTTTTGTGTAATTCATCCTGTGTAGCTCCCGGTTGACAGTAGCATTAGATACTTCTTGGTTTCCCAAATCGACCATGCGCTGCCGTATGTTTTCTACACTCTTCATTGGCCCAGCCCGAACGATTTGGGCGAGACGCCGATGGTCCTTTGTGTCCAAAATTCTTGACCCCCCACTACCTTCTTTTCGTTCGATTCCATTACCTGCTTTTAATTTACTCACAACTCTGTAGACAGTCCGCTCAGGAATGTTCAAGGTTTTAGAAATGTTGGAACATGTTTGATTTCCTTCATTCCAAAGCTGTGAAATTAACATACACTTTGACTTTGTGTCCATTTTCTGCCACTAGCATTAGAAATTGTCGTCTGCTCTATTATCAAGGGACTTTACTCTACGCTAATTTTTTTATACTTTTGAGAGTGTTTGCTCACTTAAGTGGAGTGTAAATTTGGGGCAGAACATGCATATTTAATTAGATTTCAGCATATTTAGCTGAGCAATATGACTGCCATTTTTTTTTGCAAAGTACTGTATATATATATATATATATATATATATATATATATATATATATATATATATATATATAGACATACATACGTACGTACGTACGTATGTATGTCTATATATATATATGTTTATATATATATATATATATATATATATATATATATATATATATATATACTACTGGACAAAAGTTAAGGGCCGCCATTCAGTTTAGACAAGGTTTATATAATTGATTGGCAAACTGTAAAGACAAGTGAAAATGTCATTAAAACTGAGCTCAGAGAAATGTGTATACATTTCTGTGTGCACTAGGTTAATTTTTTTTAAATGTCCAAAAACTGGGTCACTTTAACCCGCACATGAAAATTGCCATTGTTGCTGCAAAAACTCGTGGTTTTTGCAACACGCCCCACTAGTTCAAAAGGTGAAAAAGTGAGTTGAATTTGAATGCACGTGGACAATGATCATCGGTAAAGAATGTTCACCGTTGGTATGCAATAAAATCAGTATGACAAGTGGTCGAAATGATCACTGCATTGGCCATGCCACCAAGGAGAAGTCTCAGCACTGTGGACCGTGGTCGAGCCATGGCTTGGATTCAGGATGGTCAATCTGTTTGTCATGTTGCAAGACGTTTAGCAGTGCCCCACCCTACCATTCAGAGACTTCTTGAGAGATTTCAAGCTACCGGACATTTGGAAAATCGACCCTGCTCATTAAGAATTATATAAACCTTGTCTAAACTGAATGGCGGCCCTTAACTTTTGTCCAGTAGTATATTTTGATGCGGTTTTGTCCAGCTTATTGGACATTTCTCTGGGAAAGTTTTAAGCTATATATATCATTATGGTACGACATCAGGAGGCTGGGCAGTGAATTTTTCTTCACTCCAATCATTCTTATCTCAAGGGACAAGGGACGTAAAAATTATACTGTTTCTTGGGCTAACGCCCTTAGCTTACAAACTGAATAATTCATAAATTTTATCCCTTTACGTTAAATTTACAAGTAGTGCGTTGCTTTCTGTTGAGCAATTTTTTTAGACCAGGATTTCTGACAAGGAAAGTTTGAATAATACTCAGCTATGTAGAATTGTTACTTAAATTTACAAGTGCGTTGCTTTCTATTATGCAAATTTTCTAAACCAGTATTCCTCACAAGGAAAGTTTGATGCTATAATACTATCGAGTCAACTAGTGGATACCAGATGTCCCGCAAGCGAGGTCCACAGACACCTTCAAACTGAAAACGCAGATGTAAAAATCATGCAGGTCGAAAGGTTAAAAACCTGGGCCAAGAAAGACACCAATCTGATGATAGTAACGATTGAAGGAACGACAAGACCCGAGAGACTGACGCTACAAACAACAACCAAAAAGACAGAAGCCTATATCCCTCCGGTGATGCAGTGCTCAAACTGCCAACAGTTTTCACACACAAAGAAAACATGCAGGAGAGACGCAGTCTGCCGATATTGCGCGGGAAACCACCAATATGGCGACTGCCCCAAGGCGAAGGAGGACCACAACTACAAAATCACTAACGCAAACCGTACCTGTGCAAACTGCCTCGGAAACCACGGGGCTAGGTACCGAGGCTGCCCGATGTTCCAAGAAACTAAGAACATACTGAAGGAAGCGATATCCAAAAACATCCCCTTCAGAGAGGCAAAACACAAAGTGGCTGCGGATGCTGCAGAAAAACAGCGCATGATTGATAGACGACAGTTACACAAGCTGACCGCTGAAGTCAAAGAAATGAAACTAAGAACAAACCGACAGTGAAAACGTAATAGATCTACAGAACGCCAGAGAAATGATGAAAGACATGAAAAGAATTCAGCAGCAGATAGAAGCAGATGTAAAAAAGCTGACAGAGCTGAATAACGAAAACACAGAAATCCTCAAAAGAATCGAAGCAGAACGAAGAGCCGTTGAGGAAATGACATCAAACACAAGAGCGACCAAAACAAACGAGCAATCAGACGAAGAAGTCATCGAGGAAACACTAGAAAAACTTCTCCCAGCAATAATAGAAAAAGCTCTATCACAAATACAGGAGAGCAGGAAGACACAACAATCAGAAGCGAGGAGGGCAAAAACTAACAAAACCACACAGGCCAGATAGGCAGGCAGGATAGGAACACCATGAACACGCCACGACACCATAAACAGACAAGCAACGAAGAGTTATCCAGACAGTCAGCTAGTGGTCCTTTTTAGGACCAGTCCTTTTCAGGACTAACAACAGGCTAGCACCGAAGAAAGTAAACACACAATATACCCCAATTATAACCAACTTTCAGGTTGAACAGGGTATTACAGCAACATAGTAGACTAAAACAACAACAACAACAACATCGAGTCAACTAGCGGTCCTTGTTGACTCGATAGTTAATAAAACACTATATTACAAAAACTAAAGCTTGTAGTGGGTTTGATGGTATTGTATGATGGTGATATTACTAAATGTAATGTATGAGGCCAGCTGTGAAGGCTCCTGAGATAAAATGTAGTTGTGAATTGACAGAAGGCCTTTCTTGCTACCACTACGACCTCACACTTATTTTTTTTTCTTTCTAATGAATGTATCTATGTAAAATGTCTAGGGTAATGATATGTAATGTGGTGTGATAATTATAGATACACCCACAGATATTTAAGCAGACTAATAATATTAACAAATGTTAAAATACACTGAACTAACTCACGTGTGTAAAATTTTTGATAGAATTATATTACATTTATTTGTTCTGGATCAAGTTTTATGTTGACCAGAACTTTTTTTAAAAAAAGGATTTAAAAATTATGAAAGAAATGCATGTAATGTTACATAATAAATGCAAGAGTGTACATATATAAGTACTAGACTAGTTAGTTTTATTAAAATGTTCTAGTAGTCATCTACTTGGGAGGATAGTTAATGCTTGTGCTGTTGGGGTGGCCTCATCACACCTGTCTATATTGACTACACAGTGTCCAGTAAATTGCAGGAATTTTATGGGGTATTAGCAACTAAAAGGCGTTGGTGAACTTCCAGCAGACCAGAGGCTCACTCATCTTGCATATGTAGCTCTGGTGCTGAAATCTGGTGGTCCCACCTCTCCGTGCTGGCGGGCAATAATAGTGGTCTCTGTCACAACGTACTGCACAGGTACACTCGAGTAAAATCACCAACTGAATGGACACCGCCTTGTTCACAACTGAAACTCACAGCTCTGCAATCAAAGTATTGGCTATGTGTCAAAATTCTATTCTCTACCCACGTCTGGACACAACACGGACACAACAACCACATCATACAGACAGGTCAGATCTCTCTGACCAAACAGTACATTTACCATGGTGGTTTTACATTAGATAGGTCCTCCCAGACTATAGATTCTGAAAAATATTTATTAGTTTCCTTCCCTAAAAGTGGATAGGTAATATGTTTCATTATTCTCAACACTTGATCTGTCTTTCCTAACCCTTGTTGGAGTTTATGTATATTGTTGGTCCCTAGACCCTGACTTGGGCGGGGGGTCTAGAGCAAATCCCTACTTGTTTGTAAGGCTAGATTTCGATATGGCAGTATCAAATCACTCGAACATTAAACAATATTCAAAATATACAAAGAAATAATTTCAATCTTACCAGATTATGAATAAAGAACACAGAAATGCTAGCAAAACTCAGCTGAGCTGCTGGCTATAGTATGGCGTCCCTGAACTTATTTCACTTTCTTTCATTTGGAAATCACCACACTTTAAAATACTGTGTCTATCATCGAACAACTATTGAGGAATGGCCCCACTTGCGCGTCTGAGCGCCGATAAAATGATTGTCTGTGGCCAATCACTGCCTAGGTTTATTTGAAATTCAAATTTCCTACCCTAAAGTCATTTCAGTCATGCTTCAGTCAAGTATGGATGTTTATCTGTTAGTCTGTCCGTCTCTACTTGTTTTTTTTTTTTCAAAATGTACTTGATTTTTGAACCAACCTTTCTCTCCCCTCCAAAATTTTGTCGTTAAAAGTTATATTTAGACACAGCTCCCACCAATGTCCCTTCGCTTCCCTACTAAGTAGATTTGAACACCTGCGTCTCGAGGTCGTGTTTTTTTGTGTGCAAATAGCGACACTTTTTATTCCATACAGTCTGTCGTTGATGTGAACAACACTGTCTTTTGTCATTATCTTCAATATTATCTATCCGTCTGTAAAATTAAGAACATATTAGTTCACTGCTCAGAATGGGCCATCCGGCCAGCTAATTTTTATATTCCTAACATTAATATTACGAAAAAGTTACTTTTTAATTTTTGTAATATTCCAAACATCCGCGTTCTGCCGCTGAATTCAAATCAAAGGCTTGGTATCGCAAAAGCGACCAATAAATGACTGTGGCGTAACATATCCAAGGTCCCTTCTGTCGAGTTCCTTGCTTTATGTCAACTTGGGAAACGTGACTTTTCTCCGTTTCCCCCCCAATTGCGTCTCCTTAGCCTTTCTAGTCTCACGCAATCTTTCCAGTCATATTTTTTTTCCTTTTATCCGCCGTTCCCCTCCTGTCTAGCAAGTCAATTTTTATGGAGGGTGATGACCCGCGGTCTGGGCGATCATGTACTATCAGCAGCCTACGCATTATGTTTTTATCCTTACATGTTATCTTTGGAGGTATTTTACCGTTGTATCTCTGTCAATTTCACTACACATCTCCCCACTTGAAAACATGCCTATGGCAAGTTCCAAAACCAGCGATACACATAGGTAAAATTACTCCTCACGTCTGCCACTACTCTAATTTTGATCACAGGGGTGCCGACTGAGGAAATCTGCACCGACATTCAATTTGCCTGGGATATATTGGATACTGAACTGATAAGGTTGAAGCAATAAAGACCACCTCAGCAATCTTGCGTTTTCATGCTTAGCCTGAGATAAGAATACGAGAGGCTGATGGTCCGTCTCCACCACAAATGTCCTACCATACAGATAGATTTGAAACTTCTTTATTGCCCAGATTAACGCTAAACATTCTTTTTCGCTTGTGGAGTATCCTTGTTCCGCCTTATTCAATTTACGGCTTGCATAAGCGACTGGTTTCAGTTCCCCATCAGGTGAAGATGATCTTTGCAACAAAGCCCCTCCTAGTCCTACATTACTTGCATCGGTTCTTAAGACAAAGTCCTGTGTCAAATCAGGCAGTTTGAGAATAGGCTTGCTAGTGAGTTTTTCCTTTAACTCTTGGAACGCTAGTTCACATTGTGCAGTCCAAATAATTTTATCTGGAAGTCCCTTGCGAGTCAGATCAGTCAGAGGAGCACAAATAGCGTTAAAATTCTTGATGTATTTCTGATAAAATCCGCATAACGACACAAATGATCGCACGTCCTTTTTTGTTTGCGGCCTAGGTGCTCTCTGCAGTTTTTCCAAGTCTTAGGATCAGGGGTCATATTACCCTGATATACAGTGTGTCCCAAGAATTCCAACTCTTTGCATCCAATACAACATTTTGTTGGCCTAGCAGTTAAGTTCGCCTCCCGAAGTCTATCAAACAACATCTCCAGAGCTTCAATGTGTTCTTCAAATGTCTCTGTGGCGACGAGAATATCATCCATGAAATTCGTGATACATGGGTTATTCAGGGGATCCAACAATTTGCGCATCATCCTTGAAAACACACTCGGAGCATTTTTCAGTCCGAATGGTAGCATATTGAATTCATAATGTCCATCCGAAGTGCTAAAAGCCAAATAAGGTCTCACTTCAGGCTTCACTGGGATCTGGTAATAGCCTTTACTAAGATCCACCTTTGAAAAGTATTTTGCCTTGTTCAGTCTGGCAAATAACTGTTTTGTGTCTGGTAATGGATCCACTTGTCCTTCTGTGACAGCATTCAGTTTCCTGTAATCTATGCACAGTCTGTGTTCCCCAGACGGTTTTCTCAACAAAACGACACTAGAACTAAAAGATGATTCACTGTGCGAAATAATCCCCTCCTTCAACAAATACTCTATTTCTTCCTTCAATGCCTTCTCCTTCGCGAACGGAATAGAATAGGCTCTCATACAGATTGGGTTTGAGTCTACCAGTTTCATGTCATACTGTAGCAAATTTGTATGGCCTGGTTTATCTGTTAATACATCTGTATGTTCCTCCAGAACTTGTTGAACTCTCTCCCTCTGGTTTTTAGTCAGGTGCTTACTGACTTTTACCTGTGCTGCGGTTTCACAAGGATGTAATGGGTATTCATGTGAGGTGAGTGGTTCTTTTTGCATCTGGGTTGCAATAGCCAAGGTCAATAAGGGGGTGCTTTCCTGGAGTGGTCTGTCCAGATACTTCTTTAACAGGTTTACATGATAAACTTTCTCCTTCCCCTTTTTGTCAATTTTATAGTTTGTTCTAGACACTTTCTCTAGAACCGTATATGGACCTTGCCAACCAATTTGTAATTTATTCTGGCTTCCGGGTAGTAGAAGCAGCACCTTCTCTCCGACTGCCAGTTCCCTGTCCTTTGCCTTCCTATTAAAATATGCTGCATGTTTCTTCCTGGCTTGCTTCAAATTATCATTTGCCAGTTTCCATCCAGCTTTCAAACGAGTGGTCAGTTCGTTCACGTATTGATACGATGAGGTAACAGTCTCTTCCGCCTTCTCATCTGTCCAGGTCCTTAATAGAGTTACATCTGGATCTTTAATTTATCATACTTATTTTTCATGGAACCCATCGGGTCCCGTCCATTAGAAGCTCTATAATGAGGACTTTTCTTCCTAGAATCATCACTCACAAATCGACCACTACCAATTTTTCTCTGGGGTTTGTCTCCCCACTTAAGATTGTTTATGAGAGATCTTCGCTCTCTTGTCTGTTCTTCCAGTTTATATAAGTCTGACCGAGGGATTGTCATCTTATCCTGGGTAAAATTTCTCTTTGTACTCTTCGCATAGTGGCCATGTTAATCCATTCAAGTGAAGACTGGGTGTGAAAAGGGGGCTCCCATTCCACTTTGTCTACCCGAGTATAATTAGTTTTTCTTTCAGGCCTAAAGTTGCCCCGTGGCGTTTCTAGGTCCTGCACATATTTTCCCTTTGTGGGTGTTCCCTCATGAAATACGCCACATGCTTCTACAAAGTTTTCAACATCGACATTTACGTCGGGCCAATAGTATTTTCGAGCAATCTTTTGGCAGATGGTACCGACTTTCTCATGGTCACCATCTGTTCCAACATGTAAGCTCCTTATTAAGTTTGCCCTATATATCTTGGGAAGAACTAACTGTCCGTGACCAGTGGATCTAGTTCCTGTCTTCCTGTATAAGAGTTTGTTCTTCATGAAATATTCCCCCTTGCTCGGAGGTGTGTGGCATTTGGGCAATTTTTTAAAACAGGGCTTGAGTGTCCTATCCTCAGCCTGCGCCTTCCTCATCTCCTCTGGATGAGCATTTATAGGTTCACCTTCTTCCTCCTTCTTCTGTGACCTGGTCTGCACTGTCGCCATGATCACAGGTTTCTCGGGATTCCCCAAGAAGACGTATCTACACCCCAATATCAGAGGGTAGATTGGTTCATCTATCACTGCTGCTCTGATTTCTCCCTCCACATAGCGAGTTTTCACCGTTATCCTTGCGATGGGAAGTGTCATGAGTGGTATGTCCTTAGTCGCCCCTTGTATTTCCACTGTTTCTGTGGTATACTGACTTGGGTCCACTAGGCTAGACTTCACAACTGAATCATAATCCAAACCTGTATCATAAAGGCACCTTATGGTGACCCCATTACAAATAACATCCTCACAAACTGGGGGGTGATAAGGTTCCTGTTGTCCATTAGGATTAACCTTTAATCTTCGCGTCCCCGACTTCATTGCAGCAATGTTTGAAGGTTTCCTTCTACAAAATTCGGTGTTATGGTTATCCTTCTTGCACCATTTACACCATCTTTTTCCTTGGTTCAACGGTTTTCTTTCATTGAACTTTTGGTCATTGAACTGTGAGTTTCTGTCGCGATAGTCATTTCTTGGCCGCTCAAAGTTTGTCCTACCTTTATTTCCCTGCTCTCTATTATCAAATTTATTAAATTGCTGTGGAGCTTTAAAATTGTCTATGTGCTTCTTTTTAGCACCACTTACCTCTGCCTGAGCTGCCTGATACCTCTCAGCAACATTTAAAATTTCCCCCAACTTCTCTGCACCTTGTTCCATGAGAAATTTTCTCATGTCTGGAGCCATGGACTCTCTCAATTGCTCAATCATGATCATTTCTTTAAGATCTTGGGTCTTCCCCAGAGCCGTCCATTTCTCCAAATAGGTTTCTAGTCTAGCGGAGAATTGGTGGTATGTCTCCCCAGACAACAGTTTGGCATTTCTAAATTTCTTACGATAAAATTCACCATTCTTCTCGTACCTTAATAACAAAGCCTGCTTTAACATGTCATAATTGTCTTGGTCTTCCCTGTTCATTTTGGCAAATACTTCATAAGAAGTACCTCTCAATCCCTGTGATAGCTTTAAACTCCACCTCTCTCTCTCTAACCCATATGTAGTAGCTAATAACTCAAAACGTCCTAGGTACCCCTCTATGTCATCGTCTTTTTCAACAAAATGGTCTAAATGAAACCCCATAGCTGAGTTTGAGGCTCCCAGACTGGGCGTAGCATCTGAGGCAAAAGGGCTGGCACCATTTTCAGGAGCCGGGCCTTGTAATTCCAGCTCCCTTAGTCGTAATTCGTGCTCCCTTTGCAACCTTCTATCTTCTGCCTCCCTTTCGGCAGTCAACCTTTTTTCTTCTTCCTCCCTTTGCTGTCGTTTTTCTTCTGCCTCCCTTTGCTGTCGTTTTTCTTCTGCCTCCCTTTGCTGTCGTTTCTGCCTCCCTTTGCTGTCGTTTTTCTTCTGCCTCAATCTGCAGCCTCTTAATTTCTCTATCAGCCTCAATTTGTAACCTCTTCTCTTCAGCTACCTTTCTATCTTCCCTTTCAATATATTTATCACATTCAGCCGTTACATATTGAATTAAAATTTGACCATCCATTCCCATCTCCTTTGCGGTCAGCACAGCAGCTGATCGGAATTTTGCTAGCTCCGCCATACTTTTCAGACAATATAATAATATACAAGCTAAATCTCTAACCAGTAAATACACTAAGTACTTCTTATGACTATAGTCTAACTAATTCTAACTAACCAGTTAACTAATTAATTATCACTGGCTGTGAAGATTCACCAACTTTTATCTGCAGGGACACTTTTAATTTTAAAGGGAATTTCACAATTTTTTCCCCCTAATTTTATTTCTCCAACCAGGAGATCCTAATATTACTGTTGGGCTAATTATCCCGGACGAGCCCCCAATGTATGTAGTGGGTTTGATGGTATTGTATGATGGTGATATTACTAAATGTAATGTATGAGGCCAGCTGTGAAGGCTCCTGAGATAAAATGTAGTTGTGAATTGACAGAAGGCCTTTCTTGCTACCACTACGACCTCACACTTATTTTTTTTTCTTTCTAATGAATGTATCTATGTAAAATGTCTAGGGTAATGATATGTAATGTGGTGTGATAATTATAGATACACCCACAGATATTTAAGCAGACTAATAATATTAACAAATGTTAAAATACACTGAACTAACTCACGTGTGTAAAATTTTTGATAGAATTATATTACATTTATTTGTTCTGGATCAAGTTTTATGTTGACCAGAACTTTTTTTAAAAAAAAGGATTTAAAAATTATGAAAGAAATGCATGTAATGTTACATAATAAATGCAAGAGTGTACATATATAAGTACTAGACTAGTTAGTTTTATTAAAATGTTCTAGTAGTCATCTACTTGGGAGGATAGTTAATGCTTGTGCTGTTGGGGTGGCCTCATCACACCTGTCTATATTGACTACACAGTGTCCAGTAAATTGCAGGAATTTTATGGGGTATTAGCAACTAAAAGGCGTTGGTGAACTTCCAGCAGACCAGAGGCTCACTCATCTTGCATATGTAGCTCTGGTGCTGAAATCTGGTGGTCCCACCTCTCCGTGCTGGCGGGCAATAATAGTGGTCTCTGTCACAACGTACTGCACAGGTACACTCGAGTAAAATCACCAACTGAATGGACACCGCCTTGTTCACAACTGAAACTCACAGCTCTGCAATCAAAGTATTGGCTATGTGTCAAAATTCTATTCTCTACCCACGTCTGGACACAACACGGACACAACAACCACATCATACAGACAGGTCAGATCTCTCTGACCAAACAGTACATTTACCATGGTGGTTTTACATCAGATAGGTCCTCCCAGACTATAGATTCTGAAAAATATTTATTAGTTTCCTTCCCTAAAAGTGGATAGGTAATATGTTTCATTATTCTCAACACTTGATCTGTCTTTCCTAACCCTTGTTGGAGTTTAGGTATATTGTTGGTCCCTAGACCCTGACTTGGGCGGGGGGTCTAGAGCAAATCCCTACTTGTTTGTAAGGCTAGATTTCGATATGGCAGTATCAAATCACTCGAACATTAAACAATATTCAAAATATACAAAGAAATAATTTCAATCTTACCAGATTATGAATAAAGAACACAGAAATGCTAGCAAAACTCAGCTGAGCTGCTGGCTATAGTATGGCGTCCCTGAACTTATTTCACTTTCTTTCATTTGGAAATCACCACACTTTAAAATACTGTGTCTATCATCGAACAACTATTGAGGAATGGCCCCACTTGCGCGTCTGAGCGCCGATAAAATGATTGTCTGTGGCCAATCACTGCCTAGGTTTATTTGAAATTCAAATTTCCTACCCTAAAGTCATTTCAGTCATGCTTCAGTCAAGTATGGATGTTTATCTGTTAGTCTGTCCGTCTCTACTTGTTTTTTTTTTTTTTCAAAATGTACTTGATTTTTGAACCAACCTTTCTCTCCCCTCCAAAATTTTGTCGTTAAAAGTTATATTTAGACACAGCTCCCACCAATGTCCCTTCGCTTCCCTACTAAGTAGATTTGAACACCTGCGTCTCGAGGTCGTGTTTTTTTTGTGCAAATAGCGACACTTTTTATTCCATACAGTCTGTCGTTGATGTGAACAACACTGTCTTTTGTCATTATCTTCAATATTATCTATCCGTCTGTAAAATTAAGAACATATTAGTTCACTGCTCAGAATGGGCCATCCGGCCAGCTAATTTTTATATTCCTAACATTAATATTACGAAAAGTTACTTTTTAATTTTTGTAATATTCCAAACATCCGCGTTCTGCCGCTGAATTCAAATCAAAGGCTTGGTATCGCAAAAGCGACCAATAAATGACTGTGGCGTAACATATCCAAGGTCCCTTCTGTCGAGTTCCTTGCTTTATGTCAACTTGGGAAACGTGACTTTTCTCCGTTTCCCCCCCAATTGCGTCTCCTTGGCCTTTCTAGTCTCACGCAATCTTTCCAGTCATATTTTTTCCTTTTATCCGCCGTTCCCCTCCTGTCTAGCAAGTCAATTTTTATGGAGGGTGATGACCCGCGGTCTGGGCGATCATGTACTATCAGCAGCCTACGCATTATGTTTTTATCCTTACATGTTATCTTTGGAGGTATTTTACCGTTGTATCTCTGTCAATTTCACTACAAAGCTAACATATAAAAAACAAATAAGGATTTGAGTCAGTAGTCCAAACTGGTGAAAGACTCGCCCCAGATACATGCAGTTTAACCAAATAAACCATCCAGTGAAAATTAAAAACATACTAACTTAGAAAATAGCATATTTTGGATTTTTTTTTTTAAAACCATGTTGAACTACAACTACAAAAGGAAAAATACCGACTAGAGATAATATAGTATAAAATAAATACAAACAAAAACATATTACAATAAAGGAAACACGTCCTGATATAACCAACAACTCCATGTACATGGTAGATGGTTGAAAGGGGCGTGCTACAAAGAAAAGTAGCAAACACATTAATAATAATAAAATATCGAGTCAACTAGCGGTACTTTTCAGGACTAGGAACGTGCTTCAATCGAAGAAGTTAACATCCTATATACCCCAAATATAATCGTTTTGGTTGAATAGGGTATAACGGCAAAATATTAGACGTAAGGAAAATTTACAAAAATTGTAACTATCAATTTCGATGTCGTCTACAAAGAAGCCCTTACTTAAATTTTGTTTAACATGCCAAGGGAATTGCGCGCATGCTTTATATTTTATTCTGCAAAACTGGCTTTGTAGTTACAAGAAGCGCAAAACATTTGATGAGGGAAATAATTACTTTATTTTATTTAGTATTAATCTCCTTCCTTTTTATGTTTAAGTATGCAAGTGAAACTACACGTGTGTGGTTTTAAATGTAATGTATCAACTTACAGCATTATTGTATACAGGAAAGGGCATTAGTAGTGTACGTGCATACATTTGATACATAAGAGCGTGTGTGTGGAGGTACGTATGTGCATGAATGCAAATGTATGTATGCGTGTGTGTGTATATATATATATATATATATATATATATATATATATATATATATATATATATATATATATATATATATATATATATATGGAGCCACGGTAGCACTTGGGTTAGTGCACTGGCTTCCTAGCTCGGTGGTCCATGGTTCGATCCCCAGTTGAGGTGAGATTTTTTAGACCACAAGCGGCTCCGGGTTCGACCCAGCCTCATGAGCTAACGAACGAACGAACTATATTTTCAAAGGGTTGAGAATTGGGCACACAGGCCCGTCTAATATTCTGCCCTTCCTTTCTCTCACCTTTCATACTGAATTAATTTATTCTCATATGCATTTTACATTAGAACCTACAGTTGATTTTATAAGAAAAGATAATCCGATTAGGGGGGGCATGTAATCAGAATTCAGAAAGTATTCAAAAAAGTCTATGATTGTATGAATAGGGACTGAGGTTGTTTCTTAGGTTATGTGGAAGACAATTCCAAAGATGAGCAGCAGAGAACGCTAAGCTTTTCTTGAAAAAGTCAAGCCTAGGCTTGGGCACTTGCAAACTGTTAAAGCGTTGGCTGCGTCTTTCATTGTAATTGAAAGTTGGCCACAGATATGCTGGAGCATTGTGTGACAGGATGTTGTGAACAAATTTAGCTTTGTTAAACAAAAGGCGCTTTCTTAACCCTTTGAACCCTGGCCACACAGCCCGTAAAACCCCATTCCCCTGGGCTCCTGAGCAAAAAAATGCACAAAAAAGACACATAAGCAAAACTAGTTACTGTGACAAAACCATATGGCCAGTTTTAACTATTCTACCTCAGATTGACTGAACTGATCATCTCCAGTATTCCTGCTTATTGTGCCAGTCCTCCCAGCATGTAGACCCTTCCTTTAGGCACAGACAGCTTTCACAATATTTGCACCAGAATTTAGTCTTCACTTTTTTGAATGGTCTGTCTTTGTAGGCCATGTCTGGGAAGTCACTAACATGTTTGTTGAATTTGTATGCACACACAACACAAATGTTATTGCCTGTAGCTTGTGGAGACACTTGAGGATGATGCAAGCCCACATTCTGCAGTCTCTGGTGTGCATCAACACAGATGTGAAGCTTCATTGCCGCTGTTCTGTAATCACCAATGAGTGATAAACAGATTTCATTCATGAACATACCAAATGTTCTGTAGATTCTTAACAATGTCATTGAAACAGACAAATTCTGATTGCCCCCTGCACATTTTCGTCTTTCCTGCCAGTTCTTTTGGATAATATTTCCTATTTGTCATTGCTGTCCCTACTGCAAGTGTTCCGTAATCACTGTATAACTTGTCAAAGAGAGTTGCTTATTTACTTAGTCGTTCCCCTTCTACCATGAGGTGTAGAGGTTTGGAAGAGAGAGCGCCACACTATCCTATCGGCTATCTTCCTCCTGGCCTGGTTCCATTCTAGTCCTCGGTCCTTCAAAGACTGTCTAATGTTGTCCTCCCAGCGGACTCTGGGTTGTTCCTGGGGGTCTGGATCCCTGGCTCTTTGTTTCCCATGCTTGTCGTGGTAGCCGATCTTCTCCCATTCTGCAGACATGGCCAAACCATCTTAGTTGGGACTGTTCTACTTGGGTCTGCAGGGGGTGGGATTTTAGGCCTTGACGTATCGTCTGGTTCGGACCATGTCTCTTCTTGTTACTTCAACCACCTTCCTCAGATACCATCTTTCTGAGGTTTGGATCTGGCTTTTGTGGGTTGTAGTCATTGCCCATGACTCGCATCCATATGTCAAGACTGGGACATAGGTGGAGCGGTATACAGCCATCTTCGTTTTCTTACCAACCTCTCTCTTGCTGAGGAATCCTCGATTTATGGCCTGAAAAAGTCTCCCAGCTGCTGCTTTTCGAGTGGCCAACTCTTCTTTGATGCTTCCCTTTCGATCTATAATAGCTCCGAGATATTTAAAGTGGTCGACCTGCTCCAGGACCTGTTCTCCCAGCTTAATCTGATGTCTTCTTTCTTCTCGTGATATCACCATGGATTTTGTTTTAGAGCTATTTATGACCATCCCTCTCTTCTCCAGCTCTTCTTTCCAGACTTGCAGGTTGGATTGGAGATTTGCCTCTGATTTAGCAATCAGGGCAACATCATCAGCAAATGCCGGCTCTGAAATACATACCTCTCTCATCTTCCAGTACCCCACTGAGTACTTTCTTGTTCTCTCCTTACATGACTTGATAACATCATCCATGAGGAGTATGAAAAGATAAGGTGACAGGATATCACCTTGTGTTACACCAGTGGTGGTCCTGAACTCTTCTGACTTATGGTTTGCTGTCCTCACATAATTTCTGCAAGACTTGTAGAAACTCTGTATAGCATGAATCAGAGGTGCTGGAATGTTCTTCCTTGCCAAACAGTCCAAAAGTTTGCTCCAGGGGACCCTGTCAAACGCCTTTTCCAGATTTATGAAACAAAGATGGATCTCTCCCTTATACTCAGGGGCCTTTTCACTCAACTGTCTGAGTGTGAAGATTAGGACTTGAGTACTTCGGTTTGCTCGGAATCCGCACTGGACCTCATCCAATTGTGGCTCAGCTAGGCGTCGGAGTCTCTGCTCTAGGATTCTAGAGTAGATTTTACCAGGGACACTGAGAAGGGATATGCCTCTATGGTTTCCACATTGTCGATTGTCACCCTTTTTAAAAATTGGTGTTATGATGGCAATCTCCCAATCCTTTGGTATGGTCTTGTTGCACCAAGCTGCCTGTAGGACCCTTAAGAGTAATAGGTCACCTGATGCTCCCATGTACTTAACCATTTCTGGTGTTATACCATCATGCCCTGCTGCTTTGCCCATCTTGATTTTCTCCAGTGCTGCCTTCAGTTCTTCCATCTTTATGTCATCTTCATCACCGTTTGTTTCATCTTCTGTGCTAGTGGTTATCATTTCTGATGCTTGACCTTGCTCACCATCAAGGAGTTCTGAGAAATATTCTTTCCATCTTTCCATTACTTCCTTCGGGGCAGTAAGCAATTTGCCTTGCATGTCCTTTATAAATTTAAGAGGGCATTGTTTTTCCTTCCTCATGTTCTTTAGGGTCTTATAGAACAATTTCTGGTTTTCTTGTGCATCTTTTTCTAGCTTTTCTCCAAATTCTTCCCAGGACTTCTGTTTTGCTGCTAGCACCTTGTTCTTTGCTTCTGTTCTGAGTATCACATATTCTCTATTTGTCCTGCTGTGTTTTTAGCTCCTAAGTATTGTTTCCATGCCATTTTCTTCTCTCTTATTTTCTCTTTGACTTCCTCTGTCCACCAAGGTGTCCTCTTTCTCTTGTTCCCATGTCGGACTTCACCACATGCTTCTGCAGCAGCTGTCTTTATGATGTCCTTGAATTTAAGCCACAGGGTTTCCAAGTCATCAGGTAGTTCTTATGTGTCTCTCACCGCTGTAGCAATAAGCCCCTGATATCTGGTCTTAATTTCTGGCTCTCTCAGCTTGTAGGTCTTAATGCTCATTTCTTCCGTTCGTTTACTTGGTTTCTTGCGTGATGCTGGGCAGTTCTTAGGCTGAGCAACTCTTTCAGTTGTTCTTTTAATTGTAAGCAGGTAGTGATCACTTCCAATCTCTGGCCCCCTCCAGACTCTAGCATCCCGGACATATTTGAATGAGCTCCTCCTAACAATGGCATAGTCAATCACTGACTTCTCATTCTTTGTTGGTTCACACCTAGTGTATGCATGTACGCGCTTATGGGAGAACTTTGTGTTGGTAATGATCAGATTCTGCTCACTGCAGAATCTGATAAGTCGCTTTCCATTGTCAGTGAGAGTATCTTCTCCATATCTTCCGATAACTCCACCCCATCTAGCATGGTCATTTCCAACTCTGACATTGAAATCTCCGAGCATGATAATTTCATCAAGGCAGTCATCCACTGTCCTTTGAAGCAGCTCGAAGAATTCCTCCTTGACCTCTGCTCTCTCATCCTCATTTGGCCCATACACTATGACCAGGTTGACTATGGTTTCTCCTTCTTTTAGTTTTACAACCATAATGCGCTCCGAGACAAAGTTCCATCCCTTGATACTATCTTTCTGGTTTTTGGCCACAATGCAACCCACGCCCCCTTTAGCTCTTTCAGATCTTGGTACCCCACTGTATAGCAGCGTGTTGCCATCGAGATCCATGACTCCTTGTCCCTTTTTCTTTGTTTCGGTAATAGGAAGGATTTCTAGTTTTGCTTTCCTCATCTCTTCCACCAGCTCCTCTTCTTTCCCATTTATACTTCTTGTGTTCCAAGTTCCATAAGTCGTAGTCCGTAGTCCGTTCCAGTTCGTCGCCTTTAGAATCAGTCCGGTTTTCTCTCTTATATTTCGTGTAATCATAGTTTAAAGCAAACAGGTGATTGGCCTGTTGTGCCTTTGCATGGTGGAGGGGCTGCCTCCTTATGGCCTCCATGCAGGCCGCCCTCCTCCTTTTTCATCCGGGCTTGGGACCGGCATAGGCGGAGTTCAAAGAGAGTTACACTGTTATAAATGTGACAGTGCCATAGTCATCTCGCCTGCTTTTCCACCGCCAGTCTGTCGTTATGTGGTAGCCATCTTTGTTTACATCTAAAAATAGCTACCTTAGTATAGCCGCTTACGTATAGCAGCCAATCAGAGAAGAGAAGCGTCCAGGCGCCAGGGTCATTTGAAAAATTCTTTATCATTCCAATCGCGGTCGCGGAGAGAGAAGAAGCTATTGATCTGAAGTCTAGTTCAAGCAAGAACATGCCTAAGACTTGTAAGTAGATATAGTATTATTCTGCAACATTCTAAAGTCTTTACAGTGTTAGAAAGGATATTAGGTTTACCATCTTTGTGCCGTATTATTTGGAATGAGTATATATTTAATTCTGTGGTGTTTATTTCGCGTCCGTTTGATGTTATCCAAATCTATGCGAAAATGGAGTGGGTCCATGTTCAGGAAATATAACGCGTGGCCGGTACTAGAACTGGCATATTCAGTTATTACATTTGTGTAAATGAAATTTAATGGTTAATTATTTCCATGGTGTTTGGGGTTCAGGAAACTTTCCATGAGCTTATGTAAATCCGACTCGTAGTTGGTTTGAATAATATTTAATTGTGGCGCGATCTAGATTGTTATATTTATTAATTACAGTGCTGATGCCAAAATAGTTTATTTTAGTGTGGCGAGAGCTGCAAGTTAATATGTTACAGCTTACTAGAATAAGTCCTGTGCTTCTTCAGTAATATTAGTGTTATAATGTAATGTTACTATAGAATGTACAACCACGCAGCTTAGCTGGGTGTTAGCGTGGCTGTATGCCGTTCTCGCAAGATGGCGTAGCCATAGAGCGCGTGGTATGAATGGGTGCCTGTAGCTGATTGATCATGGCTGACTGTGGTGGGCGCATGTTTTCTGAATGGTAAGTGTTATTATTTATGCTATTGATTTTCACTTAGACATTGTTTTTATATATTGTTTTTCAGAAAGTCTACGAACACTGTCTGGGTGTTCGGTAGTATTGTATTAAATGTTGATCTGTATAAGGCTTTGTGTTGCTTGAATTGCTAAGTCTGCTGCTGAGAGGGTTGCAAGCAACCAATAATTGCAACCCCTGTAAAACGATCCTTAATAAATTTTCTTAGTGCATGGGTCTTGGGTGTGAGGTAGCTACATCGACATAAGTTCACCTCCACTACACTTAGCCCCTGTCACAAGTGGCGTCGTCGGCAGGATTGACAGACAGCACGCAGTGAAGCAACTCTTCAGCAATCAGAGTAGCAGCAGCCGAAACAGAAGAACACCCAGTTCAGTGCAAGGTAAGGGACGGGATCATCCAGTTTGTCAATATTTCTAGTCAACTCTACTAGCAACAAGATGGCGACACGCAGCACACGTGCTGCTGGTAGATTGGATAACGAAGATGTGGCTGAGGTGGATGACCCTGTAGTGGGGCTGGATCGTCAACCAGAACGAGTACAGTACATCATGGTACCTTCTCACAAGAAAGTGCGGTGCTTTGGGGAGCGCACTGGACCTACGGCCGAAGAATATGTCAGAGAGGTGAGAGCTGCCTGGAGAGTAGGGATGATGAGTAAAGAGGACCAGGCAGATGTTATTCTTGACAGTGTGACCCCAAGTGTCCGCAAGAAGCTGAGGATTCAGGCTAATGACGATGACCCAGAAGCAATGCTGCATTCCATTCTTAGGGTTTATGGGGAGCATCGAAGCATTCCAGAGCTAACGGCCACGTTTTACTCTACCCGGCAAGGTTCAAGGGAGTCTCTTTGGGAATTTTCCCATCGCATCTACGAGGTGTTTGAAAGTGTTGTAAGAGCACAAAAACAGAACAATGTCACTCCTTTGGAGCCATCCTTCCTTCGGGACCAGTTTGCTGCTTGTCTTAGAGATGACCTACTAAGAAAGCTTGCAAAGGAAACGATCATCAAAGAGCCTACATCATCGTTTACGTCGGTGAGGGACTATGCCCTACGGTTTCTAGAGACTGAACCCACTTCTGGGGCTGGTTTTGCCAGTGTCGAAGCAGCTTCTGGAGCTGGTGTTGCCAGTGTTGAAGCAGCAAATACGGTGACGGTACCAGATGCACATGTATTAAACGCAGAAGTGAAGCGGTTGAGAGCACAGGTGGCTCAATTAGAGGCTAAAATTGATGCGATGACTCAGGAGCAGGGGAGACGTACCAGGACAGTTCGTTGTTTTAGATGCAGAGAACTAGGCCACTTACAGAATCGATGCCTACAGGCATTAAACTAGACCCCTCTGCAGCTGGGAGTCAGGTTACAGAAGGGGAGCAGAATGACTCAAAGATAAAGATGGTTGGTGGTCGACCGGAGTGTGAGGTACTTATTGCAGGAAAGAAAGTCAAAGGCGGCCAGGAATGTAAGGGTAGCAGGAGGCGACCCAGGGCACAGAGGAAGCCTAGGAAAATGAGATGCTTCAACTGTGGAGACTTTTCAAACCACATGGCAGTCAAGTGTCCCTAGTGCCCGCTTCCTAAGCGATGTTTTCATTGTAAGTCCCCAGGCCATTTAATATCGGTTTGTCCATCAAATAGCGCTGTCTCTAGGCGTACCAACACCTCTAGATTGCCGTCACAAGGCAAGCCAAGAGATGGCCGTAGCAACTGTCACCCTAAGGGCGCCAAGAAAAGTGGTCGACATTGAGAGGAGAAGACCCATCTAAAAAACGTTGAAGGACACGTTTCCAGGCTACGAGGGGTGCACGTAAAAGCAGAGGCACCGTTGCAGAATTTTTCAGCAGTCCGGAAAGAGATAGGTGACAAGGTATCATGTTCTATTCCACTACAGGTAGGAGAATTGGTGAGGAAAAGAATGCACTACGCTGAAAGGTGCAAAATTCGTAACATGTGGTCAAAAGAGGAGTACATTGTTGTTCGTGCTCCCACAATGACAGGGGATCCATATGTCATCCAACGAACAGATAGAGCGAGTCCGAGCATTAGTGTCGCTGGCAACGAACTGAGACGAAGTGAAGGGAAAGATGATTCTCCAGATTTGGTAGATACGACTGAAGCGCCTAGCTTAGTGCAGTTGTCGGGATGACAACAAAATCAGGCGGGGAATATGTGACAGTGCATAGTCATCTCGCCTGCTTTTCCACCGCCATTCTGTCGTTATGTGGTAGCCATCTTTGTTTACATCTAAAATAGCTACCTTAGTATAGCCGCTTACGTAAAGCAGCCAATCAGACAAGAGAAGCGTCCAGACGCCAGCGTCATTTGAAAAATTCTTTATCATTCCAAACGCGGTCGCGGAGAGAGAACAAGCTATTATCTGAAGTCTAGTTCAATCAAGAACATGACTAAGACTTGTAAGTAGATATAGTATTATTCTGCAACATTCTAAAGTCGTTACAGTGTTAGAAAGGATATTAGGTTTACCATCTTTGTGCCGTATTATTTGGAATGAGTATATATTTAATTCTGTGGTGTTTATTTCGCGTCCGTTTGATGTTATCCAAATCTATGCGAAAATGGCGTGGGTCCATGTTCAGGAAATATACTACTCGTCAAAAGTCAAGGGCCACTCTATTATTTTCAATACACTTTTATATAAGCGCATAGAATGATTAAATGAAGGAATTTTTTTAGTAAAAATGGGTGCAATATCTTCCTCTGACAGTCCTCTATGCACGTTAAGCATAAAAACAACTCACCGACAACCATGGTGATCACGTGCAAGTTGGTTTGCTGACCATAAATTCACATTTTAAATCTGTTTTTTCAAACTTCCGTACAACCAAACAGGTGAAGTAATCGTGCTAATTGACATTCCACCTGCAATGGCGACTTTTCGTGAACAGAGTTCACTCTTAATTTGTTTTACAATCAGCAGACTTATGGTAGTTTCATCACTTGCAAAAACCATGCCACCGAGAAGTCTTGACACCTTACAAAGAATGAGTGCTATAACGTGGGTTGAAAGTGGTTTATCTGTCCATGAGGTTGCTAGACGGCTTGCAGTGTCACACTCTACTATCCAAAGAATTTTGGAGAGATTTCATGCCACAGGAAGTGTGGAGGATCGTCACCGGCCAGGTCGCCCTAGATGCACCAATAGACGTGATGACTGGTACGTCTTGTTGTCAGCCCTACGCCATCGAACAGTGACTTTTTCCACTCTATGATATCAGCTGAGACAAACTGTAAACGTTAATGTCAGTCAAAGCACCATTCGCAGACGTTTACATGATTTTGGACTGGCTGCTCGACGTCCTGCAGTCAGAATCCCCATTACTCCTGCTAATCGCAGAGCCCGTGTTGCTTGGTGTCGGGAGCACATCCGATGGACAAGGCAACAATGGAGTCAAGTTCTCTTCACTGATGAATCTCGCTTCCCTGTGTCATTCAATGATGGCAGGATTCGAGTTTGGAGACGACCAGGAGAGCGATTTACTGATGACCCAATTCGAGAGGTGGATCGTTATGGTAGGGGTTCTGTCATTGTCTGGGGAGGCTTCTACAGACACGACAGGACCCCACTCCATATCATCCAAGGCAACTTGACCGGCCCAAGATACCAGAACGAAATCTTGAGACCAATTATTCAGCCTTCTCTGGAGGCCATAGGTGGTAATGCCATCCTCCAAGATGATAACGCTCGACTCCATCGAGCTCGTGTGGTGAATGAGTTTATTCAGCAACATGGGATCATCAGGATGGCGTGGCCAGCTGATTCACCTGACCTTTCTCCTATTGAGCACTTCTGGGATGTCCTTGGTCGAAGATTGTCAACAAATCACCCCCTGCCAATGGATGTTGCAGAGCTGACTGCATTTCTACTTTAGGAATGGCAAGCTGTTCCTCGGGATACTCTTCGGACTCTTGTGGACTCGATGCATCTACGCTGTCCTGAATGCCTTGCTGCACATGGTGGTCATACCCGATTTTGAAATGTCTATTTGTCCAATATCTATTGTGTGACTTTTCAAAAGGTGGGTGACACACTTCACAGCTTCGTTGCGTTTGAATGTGTGTTTCCATTTCTTTACGTGACATGTCAATTTGGTATTCAATAAATGCCGTTTTGGCTGATAACAATTACGTTTATATCAGATTTGTTTTATGGTTTCAACCAAGGTTTTTCTAAGTGGCCCTTGACTTTTGACGAGTAGTATATAACGCGTGGCCGGTACTAGAACTGGCATATTCAGTTATTACATTTGTGTAAATGAAATTTAATTGTTAAGTATTTCCATGTTGTTTGGGGTTCATGAAACCTTCCATGAGCTTATGTAAATCCGACTCGTAGTTGGTTTGAATAATATTTAATTGTGGCGCGATCTAGATTGTTATATTTATTAATTACAGTGCTGATGCCAAAATAGTTTATTTTAGTGTGGCGAGAGCTGCAAGTTAATATGTTACAGCTTACTAGAATAAGTCATGTGCTTCTTCAGTAATATTAGTGTTATAATGTAATGTTACTATAGAATGTACAACCACGCAGCTTAGCTGGGTGTTAGCGTCGCTGTATGCCGTTCTCGCAAGATGGCGTAGCCATAGAGCGCGTGGTATGAATGGGTGCCTGTAGCTGATTGATCATGGCTGACTGAGGTAGGCGCATGTTTTCTGAATGGTAAGTGTTATTATTTATGCTATTGATTTTCACTTAGACATTTGTCACGTAGGGTTTATATTCATTTAATTTCCTACATCTTCTTCCTATTCGTTCACCCAAATTCTCTCTTTTATTATCTCTGTATTTCATTTTTCCTGTATATTTTTCATCCATTCGTTTTTGCGAATATTATTTTCATATAATTCGCAAACTTTACCTGTTTCTTTCTCAAAACTGAGAATCGCGCTAGGACGATATTACGTAGATGTCAGGGCTGCAGGGCGTCAGAAGGCGTGATAAGTCGGTTCGCTGAACATAGGACGTAGCAAATCGTCTACATTCTCACCGAGCGCGCGAGCTTCTTCTCGGCATTAGTCCCGGTGAGGTGTGATACTTTATATCTGCACCGGTCAGTATCCAGACATTTGTCTGGAAAATCCCAAACTGACACGGCACTCACTTGGGCCATGGTCAGCTGTAGTGTGAAAACTGCCCAGCAATGGAGTCAGGCTGTCTGGGATTTGAAACTGACACGCGTACATCGTGGTCAGTAGGTGACAGTTACGACACGCGTTAAGCGGACGTAAATGTTGGGAGTAGGGGAGATAATTTCGCTTGGCGAAATAAGTTTGGGCCCTTTGTCTGATTTTAAGATATTGGCCAAGTTTGAAACTTTAATTTCATTCTCGCTCATAGACTCACAGTGATAGGTTGCTCGTAAACAGAATAGCTGTTAGCGAAGATCTCAGTTTGTTTCGGCAATTTGTCGAACTTCTAGACTTCCAGAAATATTTTCAGCATTTTTATTCTTAAGTTGTGCGACTACCTGTAATTCTGTGGTTGAGGTAATTAATATGATAGATATATAGATTTTGTGAGTGTTAAAGTGTTAAATCGCTTAATTCATTTTAATCTATTTCTTTAGCGCAGAAGAGAAATAAAGTGGTAGGCTATTATATTTTCTAGGGAAGCATTCAGTGGAAAGCAGACTAAAAATTTAATTTCTAGCTTATAACGGCAATTGTAGCTATTTATGAATTTAATTTAACTGCTAATACTCAGTCGAGTGTATTTTTCTAAACTAACGTATAAACTCTAGAATCGAGCCTCATGAATGGTGACGGAATACGCACGTGTTCCTAATTCATTAGGATTGCTGATTTTTAATTATAACTTACGTCACGGGAAGTTTAAATGATAAGCAAAGCTCTCTGCTTGCAAGTTTAAATGTAAGTTATAACCAGTTCAGATTCTGTTTATTATATTATATGTGTTATTTTTTTCCTCCACACAGTGAAAGTTTTGGGGTGACCCTAACTTTACCAGCACCTAGTAGTAGTTTCCATACTTGTGAAGAAATAGACAGTCCTTATTTTGAACCACGTGGGTTTTCTCAAGTAACACTGATCTGACGGTGCAAGTTAGACAGAAATACTAATATCCCAATAACGGGTTTTCAAAGACTGTAATGATAAATACTGGACCTTGGAGCCAGATCTTAATTTCTTCTAGAAAACTCTACGTAATCTTTCTGCCTGGTGGCGCGAAATACTTCAAGTATTAACTAACATTTCCCGACTATCTATATATATTATTTGTGGACAAATCTGTGGTGTGACTAAAGTGAATCCTATACTGAGGGAAGGCACCGACCTGACATTCATCATTTCTAGAAACCTACGCCATTGACACTGTGCTCTGCTAACTCCCGCGCCTGGAATAATTGTTAGGTGACTTAATCAGACATTTGAACAAATTTGCACACCCAAGTAGTCGTTCCCGGAGACTCCGAGTTAAATACGTCTTTTGGAACTGGGGACTTCTTGGCAGAAGACTGCATTTTTTTTTTTGAGTCTGTGTAAAGATCTAAAATCAGTGTGTTCCAAGAGGCAGCGAGCAAAGTCGTGAGTACCTGAATGAGAAGCCATGGCGGAATGAATGAGTGTACGCTGGTCTGAGTGATATTTTCACTATTATATCTTTGACACCCTGTTGCTGTCCTAATTTTTTTTTTCCAATCTGCATAATTTGTTGCTAAGGCTAGAGTTCTTGTGTTTTTGTCTTAGGTTAAATCAGATTTTTTTCAAACTCTGTGCATATAATTACGAGATAAAACAAAGAAAAACTCTTAGACTCAAACCCTATGTATCTGTGACTCGGGCGCCATCATCTGTTCTCTTAACGGGGCCGGGCTAAACCTAGAGTTAACACCATAACGGGGCTATCATCCTTGCAACATTTCCTTGAAGTTTTGTGACTATGTGTATATGTATTTTCCTTGATGTACTTTCTTTGATGTTGTGAGCCGATTTTTCCTGATATTAAAATCGCTCTTGAACTTAATAATCGTGTTTGGTCAGCTCGTTCTAGATAATATATATATCATTGTTATAGTTTTCCCACGTCTGTGTGTTTACCTGTCGTCACGTGTATGTGCGTGCCTGTGAGTGATAGAAATATACGTAATATGTATATTGGTGTAGTCTGTCTGACGCTGTAACAACTGTTGTAGAAGATAGGTGAGAGAGAGAAGAATTCTTTTCGCTTTCAGAGACAGCCACTATATCAAAATCTATCATCTCACGTGTGTGGAAATTCTATTACCTTTCACTAACTCTCACTGAGTCTATCACCTATTCAAACCTATTCAGAAGGGACCAAACCTAGTCTTAATTCTCCTATCGGAAATCTACGACAAATGAGGGCTCGTTTCCGGTCTTTGAACTTAGAATAGGAAGACGAGTACGACAAACGTGGACTCGTCTATCTGGATTTTGAACTTAAGATTCTGTATTCTGATATAGAGTAAGAGTGTGATGTCTTGTGAGTTGTTATATCTTTAATAATTACCCCCTAGACTAGCGATCTGTTTACGGGCGTGCTGACCACACAAACTAATAAGTTTTTTTTTTCCACAGCATCTTTGAATAATATACATTTTGGTTACAGGTTGATTTGTCGGGATATATGTTAACTGCTGATTGTAATACTAAATGCTGGTAAAGTGGTGAGTGTATAACATTCACTGGGTACTGAGGCAGAACGGCGTTTGAACTAAGTTAAGGAGTGTGTTTCGGACTTTTTGTCCAGATTAATTCCCTCCCTTACCCGATCTGACTTCAGGGGCGAACTTATAGTGGATTTTTAAAAATTAAGGGATTATTTTTCTCTTTAATGTTTGCAATATTCTTTTGCTTTTCCACTGTAGCAACTTATTTTTCAGAAGTAATCTTAACTACCATTTAGTTGGCGTAGTCGTGTTTTGCATTAAGTGCTTTATTGCCGATAATAGCAGCGATAGTTAGATTTTACTTTGGAGGAGGTATCCCAGGGTTAAGGATATCATCTTTTGATTTTTGGTAATTTTTTTTTCTCGTAAGTGGTAGGAACCAGTGTATCCTTTTTCCTATTTTCTTTCTCCACTAGTCTCAGTCATTGACCTAATATGGCCGAGAGGGCAAAGCTTAGACAACTCCTCAGGGACGAAGCGAGAGAGGAGGGACTGGAAGGAGAGGAAGCGAAAGCTTTTGTCAGGGACGAACTTGAGAGATATGATGCGGAGAGGAAAGCAGCTGAAGCTAAAGAGGAAAAAGAAGCAGCGGAGAGGAAAGAAGCGGAAGACCGGCTATTACAGCAGAAGAAGATGGACGAGGAAATGGAAATTCGCAGGATGCAGCATGAGGAAAGAGAGAAAGAGAGACAGCATGAGTTAGCTCTTAAAACTCTGGAATTCCAAAGGCGTGGGGCTGCCTCTACCTCCAGCAATGGAGAGTCTTCTCCTCATTCTTCCTTAACTGACCCTGCTAACACTCAATCTCTTCAACTAAATGCTATGTCTTTCACTCTTGAATCTTTTCCTTGTCCAAATGAGAAGATTGACACATGGTTAGAAAAATTTGAGAAAATTGCAACTCTGTACGGGTTAGAGAGGTCGCGTTGGAATATGAAACTTTCCCAGGCCCTAAAAGGTTCTGCTTATGATGTTTATTCTAAGCTGGAAAGTAGCCAACAAGACGACTACGATGTGTTGAAGAAAGCGTTACTGGAGCGCTTTGAAATGAACGCTCGCAAGTTTTTGCAACTGTTTCGCAACAGCCGGAAAGAGAATTCTGAAACTTTTCACCAGTTCTCATCGCGTCTTAAGGGATATCTAACAAAGTGCCTTGAGCTTTCGCAGCTCCCCTCTACCTATGAAGGTCTTGAGGAACTTGTTCTAACTGAACAAATAAAGAACACTTTGTCTGCTGATACCCGGAGATTTCTCGCTGAGCAGGGGGCAGAAAAACTTGAAGACATTTTGGAAAAGTCTGAGCGTTATCACAATGCGCTGGCTGAACTACCGGCCACAAAGCGGAAACCGACAGAGGAGCATTTTCGAAAACATAACCTAGAGCAATCTTCTCAGGCTTCTAACCAAAACAACCACAGAGAAACTGGACCTCAAAACCCCCCTCCTGAAAAATCCAAGTTCTACAAGAACAAGTACCCCAACCACCCCAAACAGTCTGATCAACCCGACCGCCCTACATGGCAGCGTAGCCAGAAAGGACAAGGTGGCAAAGGGAGAACCCCTGAGCACGGGACATATGATCAGACCGAGCACACCGAGCCTAAACGCATCGGATGCTTATTAACAGTCTCGCAAGGCGGAATTATTGACAGTGATTCCCAACCTCTTGGGGATAGACCCTCAACGCGAGGTATTGTTATTTTGAACGGTTCTCAAACTTCTTGCTTATTTGACACGGGGCTTTCTTACGATTGCATTGTTGCCAGAAACCTGGTTAAACCCGGTCAAGAGACAGGAGAGACCGTCAAACTTTGTGGAGTTCGTAAGAGTGATGCACCTACAGCGCTTCCCATCGCATTGGTGGAGATACACTCTGACTTTGTCAGAGGTGTGATCAAAGCGGCTGTTATGGATGATCCCATCTACCCAGTCATACTTGGCGGGAGATACGTGTGTATTGGGAAACCGGAAGAGCCGATTGTGGCAGCAGTAACTACAAGAGGGCAAACCAAGAAGGAACGGGAGCCTGCGCCAAATTTGTTACCTATGGAACTTAAAGAAGCGCAATACAAGGACCCTACTTTGGCACCCTGCTTTAGGAAACTGCCCATGGCTAAGGAACCCAAACAGCACGGGGACATTTTTTCTGAGGATGGCGTACTTTATCGGAGAACGGGCAAGCCTGACCAAGGTTACAACCAGCTCCTAGTACCGAAACAGTACAGAAGCCAAATCCTAGAAATGGGGCACTCTCTTCCCTTTAGCGGACATATGGGACAGAACGCCACAAACCAACGTATAACCACTCATTATTGGTGGCCAGGAGTGAATACTGATATCATCAGATATGTCAAATCCTGTGCCCAGTGCCAACGTGTGCCACCCAAGCAACGGGCACCCCCAGTCCACATGGGTGAAATGCCAATAATGGGAACACCATTCGAACGGGTTGTGATCGACATTTTAGGGCCTTTCGAAAGGACTAAAAGAAGGAACAGGTTTATCCTGACCTTAGTCGATACATGCACTTTATGGGCAGAAGCTATCCCGCTAACATGCGCAGATGCCAAGCATGTCGCAGAAGCCCTCGTGCAGATTTTCACTCGGTTGGGATTCCCTCAGCAAGTGTTGACGGATAATGGATCTCCATACCGAAACCTGTTGATGGATGAGATCGTTAAGATCTTGAGGACCCAGCACATCCACACTAAGCCATATACTCCGGCCGAAAATGGGCTCGTGGAACGTGCTAATGGAAACCTCACCATGATGCTAAGTAAGCTGGCACAAGTGAAACCTGAAGATTGGGATCTCTGTATTCCTGCAGCATTATTTGGCTACAGAGAATCTCCTCATACTTCCACAGGATTTCCGCCAGCTACACTCTTATTCGGCAGACCCATTAAGGGCCCGCTTGAAGCCTTACTTCAGTCTCTGACAGACGAGAAGGCTGATGAGACAGTTGTCTCAGCCAGTAAATATGTGTCGGTTTTAAAGGAACGGTTGAAACTAGGGTGGGACCTAGCAACGACTAACTTTAAGCGAGCACGCACCAAGCACGCTAACCGATACAGGAAAGTCGCGGAAGAGAGAGAACTGGAAGCAGGAGAGAAAGTTTTGGTGTTGCTCCCTACCGAGAACAACCAACTGAAGATCGGATGGCAAGGGCCGTTTACCGTCCTGAAAAAGATTTCTAAGGCTAACTACCAGATCTCTATTGAAGGAAAGGAGAAGGTTTTCCATTTAAATCTCTTAAAGAGATACTTGGAAAAACCAGTGCCAACCTCCGACCATCTCCTGACGATCGCCAAAACTGACGAAGATGACGATAGTGGCAGGGATATTCCACCGCTATCACAGGAAATCTTTCAAAAATGTCAGCAGCGGCGACGCTCTTTCAAGCGCGCATATGAGACATTCCAGGGGAAGGAAACTTTGAGGAGTGGACTTGAGTAGGAATTGGACAGAGATGGAGGGGGAAGATGAGAGGGAAGAGGACAGACACCCCGAAGCTACGGTTATAGGAAATTAAACTCCATAACGTAGACATGGAGTGCTTCCATATCTTAAAGGGGGGAGGCTCTGTCACGTAGGGTTTATATTCATTTAATTTCCTACATCTTCTTCCTATTCGTTCACCCAAATTCTCTCTTTTATTATCTCTGTATTTCATTTTTCCTGTATATTTTTCATCCATTCGTTTTGCGAATATTATTTTCATATAATTCGCAAACTTTACCTGTTTCTTTCTCAAAACTGAGAATCGCGCTAGGACGATATTACGTAGATGTCAGGGCTGCAGGGCGTCAGAAGGCGTGATAAGTCGGTTCGCTGAACATAGGACGTAGCAAATCGTCTACATTCTCACCGAGCGCGCGAGCTTCTTCTCGGCATTAGTCCCGGTGAGGTGTGATACTTTACATCTGCACCGGTCAGTATCCAGACATTTGTCTGGAAAATCCCAAACTGACACGGCGCTCACTTGGGCCATGGTCAGCTGTAGTGTGAAAACTGCCCTGCAATGGAGTCAGGCTGTCTGGGATTTGAAACTGACACGCGTACATCGTGGTCAGTAGGTGACAGTTACGACACGCGTTAAGCGGACGTAAATGTTGGGAGTAGGGGAGATAATTTCGCTTGGCGAAATAAGTTTGGGCCCTTTGTCTGATTTTAAGATATTGGCCAAGTTTGAAACTTTAATTTCATTCTCGCTCATAGACTCACAGTGATAGGTTGCTCGTAAACAGAATAGCTGTTAGCGAAGATCTCAGTTTGTTTCGGCAATTTGTCGAACTTCTAGACTTCCAGAAATATTTTCAGCATTTTTATTCTTAAGTTGTGCGACTACCTGTAATTCTGTGGTTGAGGTAATTAATATGATAGATATATAGATTTTGTGAGTGTTAAAGTGTTAAATCGCTTAATTCATTTTAATCTATTTCTTTAGCGCAGAAGAGAAATAAAGTGGTAGGCTATTATATTTTCTAGGGAAGCATTCAGTGGAAAGCAGACTAAAAATTTAATTTCTAGCTTATAACGGCAATTGTAGCTATTTATGAATTTAATTTAACTGCTAATACTCAGTCGAGTGTATTTTTCTAAACTAACGTATAAACTCTAGAATCGAGCCTCATGAATGGTGACGGAATACGCACGTGTTCCTAATTCATTAGGATTGCTGATTTTTAATTATAACTTACGTCACGGGAAGTTTAAATGATAAGCAAAGCTCTCTGCTTGCAAGTTTAAATGTAAGTTATAACCAGTTCAGATTCTGTTTATTATATTATATGTGTTATTTTTCCTCCACACAGTGAAAGTTTTGGGGTGACCCTAACTTTACCAGCACCTAGTAGTAGTTTCCATACTTGTGAAGAAATAGACAGTCCTTATTTTGAACCACGTGGGTTTTCTCAAGTAACACTGATCTGACGGTGCAAGTTAGACAGAAATACTAATATCCCATAACGGGTTTTCAAAGACTGTAATGATAAATACTGGACCTTGGAGCCAGATCTTAATTTCTTCTAGAAAACTCTACGTAATCTTTCTGCCTGGTGGCGCGAAATACTTCAAGTATTAACTAACATTTCCCGACTATCTATATATATTATTTGTGGACAAATCTGTGGTGTGACTAAAGTGAATCCTATACTGAGGGAAGGCACCGACCTGACATTCATCATTTCTAGAAACCTACGCCATTGACACTGTGCTCTGCTAACTCCCGCGCCTGGAATAATTGTTAGGTGACTTAATCAGACATTTGAACAAATTTGCACACCCAAGTAGTCGTTCCCGGAGACTCCGAGTTAAATACGTCTTTTGGAACTGGGGACTTCTTGGCAGAAGACTGCATTTTTTTTGAGTCTGTGTAAAGATCTAAAATCAGTGTGTTCCAAGAGGCAGCGAGCAAAGTCGTGAGTACCTGAATGAGAAGCCGTGGCGGAATGAATGAGTGTACGCTGGTCTGAGTGATATTTTCACTATTATATCTTTGACACCCTGTTGCTGTCCTAATTTTTTTTTCCAATCTGCATAATTTGTTGCTAAGGCTAGAGTTCTTGTGTTTTTGTCTTAGGTTAAATCAGATTTTTTTCAAACTCTGTGCATATAATTACGAGATAAAACAAAGAAAAACTCTTAGACTCAAACCCTATGTATCTGTGACTCGGGCGCCATCATCTGTTCTCTTAACGGGGCCGGGCTAAACCTAGAGTTAACACCATAACGGGGCTATCATCCTTGCAACATTTCCTTGAAGTTTTGTGACTATGTGTATATGTATTTTCCTTGATGTACTTTCTTTGATGTTGTGAGCCGATTTTTCCTGATATTAAAATCGCTCTTGAACTTAATAATCGTGTTTGGTCAGCTCGTTCTAGATAATATATATATCATTGTTATAGTTTTCCCACGTCTGTGTGTTTACCTGTCGTCACGTGTATGTGCGTGCCTGTGAGTGATAGAAATATACGTAATATGTATATTGGTGTAGTCTGTCTGACGCTGTAACAACTGTTGTAGAAGATAGGTGAGAGAGAGAAGAATTCTTTCCGCTTTCAGAGACAGCCACTATATCAAAATCTATCATCTCACGTGTGTGGAAATTCTATTACCTTTCACTAACTCTCACTGAGTCTATCACCTATTCAAACCTATTCAGAAGGGACCAAACCTAGTCTTAATTCTCCTATCGGAAATCTACGACAACATTGTTTTTATATATTGTTTTTCAGAAAGTCTACGAACACTGTCTGGGTGTTCGGTAGTATTGTATTAAATGTTGATCTGTATAAGGCTTTGCGTTGCTTGAATTGCTAAGTCTGCTGCTGAGAGGGTTGCAAGCAACCAATAATTACAACCCCTGTAAAACGATCCTTAATAAATTTTCTTAGTGCATGGGTCTTGGGTGTGAGGTAGCTACATCGACATAAGTTCACCTCCACTACACCTAGCCCCTGTCACATAAAATCTGTCCATGACAAGAATATGGCTTTTGTTTGCCAAAATCACCTGAAGTTTAATCCTGATGACGACACTACCAACAACACCGAGTTCTAGAATAACATCCTGTTTTTCCAGTGTAAATTTCCATATTCAGAATATAGCCTGAGCTCGCTTCACATGCCATGAAAGCCTTTATTTCCCACTTTATGGGCTTTGATTTTATGTATTGTTTGAAGGCAAGTCTGGTTTTAGTAGGGATTATACCCTCGTCAAAACTCAAGTGTTGTGAGGGTGAATAATAATACTGAAATCTTGGAAGCAATAAACTCAGCATGGGCCTTACTTTGTAGTTTATCTGCTTTATCCAGAGCAGGGTCCTCTTCATCTATAAGATGAAGAAACGTCCATACAGTAAGAAAGCGATCGCGTTCCATAACAGTGCGAAATCCAGGATTTTGGGAAATGAAGTTCAAAGACGAGCTGGACCAGTAATCTTCGTAACGTGGTTTACTCACCCTGTACTCCACAGTAGAAACAGGGGTGAAACAAGGCTGTATTATGTCACCACTACTTTTTGGAATAGCTATTGATTGGGTAATGAGAAACTATACCCACAATGAACAATTAGGTATAAAATGGACAAATGGAAAATTCCTGGGGGACCTGGATTTCGCAGATGATGTAGCATTCTTAAGTTCAACACCAAGACAATCCCAAGAAGCAATAAATAATTTGTGTCATCTCTCGGTTAAAATAGGTCTCCAAATAAATGCCTCTAAAACTAAAGCTATGAACTTTTCTAACGAGACCTTTGATATCATCTTGAACGGGGAAAAACTACTGAAAGTTGAAAGTTTCAATTATTTAGGCAGTAAAATGACTCAGGATGGTGACACAACAAGAGAAATCCATACTAGAATTGCTTTGGCAGCTAGCGTTTTCAATAGATTATCTAACATTTGGAAATTACGATCATTGAATATACATACCAAGCTTCGTCTGTTTAATTCAAATGTTATCTCAGTGTTAACATACGACTGTGAGAGTTGGAAAATAACAAAATCATTGGAGAACAAGCTGAATACATTCGAGAACAAATGTCTTAGAAAACTCATCAATTGGAAAGAATTCAAGACTAATCGACAAATAAGAGAAGACTCTAGGCAGAAATATGTCTCCGACTATATAAGGAAAAGACGATGGTCATATATCGGTCATGTCCTACGAATGCAAAACAACAGAATACCACTACAGGCGCTCACTTGGGTTCCTGAGGGTATGAGGAAAAAAGGAAGACCAAAAGAAACACTCAGAAGAACAATAATAAGAGAAGGAAGAACGTTGGGCCTAAATAATGTGCAAGAGCTAAGAGGAGTGGCGTCACAACGAACAACCTGGAGAGCACTGGTTTCTGACTTATGCGCCGTGTTTGGTGCTTAAAGAATTTATTATTATTACTCCATTTGAAGACGCAGTCCAAAGAATGCTTTTACCTCTGTCACTGTTACATCTTTATAATTTTTAGCATAGTAGCTGGTTGGCTTTTTACTTGCTCAGCACGTCTATTTTTCTGTTCACACAAATTGTGCCAGAAATTACTGTCGAGGAAAAGTTCCAAAAATTCAATGGCTTTACTCTCAGGAGAAATTGATTCTGGAATATTCTTGGGGCCTATCTGTTCCACAAATGTTGTGTCTACGGTAGACATAGGTCTGAATATATTTACGGGAGACCAACCTGTATCAAATTTACTTGATACATTACGTGGGATACGCCCCTTTCCATGCCCCTGTACCATAGCCCGATCCCCTGAGGGGCCAGGAACAGGATTAGAACTAGCTTGATCATAATCTGATTCACAAGTTCCGTCACTCGTTTCAATTTCGATGTCACTTTCAGAAGAATCAACATCTACATCTAATTCATCCTCCCCCGAATCATTGAGCACAAGTTCAACAGCTTGTTCCGTAGTTAGCCTTTTAGAACGGCTATTTCCTGGATTTTCAACACGCCTTTTCATTATGAAAACAATTAAAAAATTGCAAAATATTATCACTTCGCGGGCGCAGCCATTTTGGTGAAACATTCCACAAGACATGTGTACTTCCTGACGTCATTATTTTTCACACATTTCCATTCCCACCCCGCTTTGCTAAGCTAGGTGTGTTAGACCGAGATTGCGGTCTCTCGGGGAATGGATTATTTACACGCGGACCGAAATTTCGGGACCTCGGGTTCAAAAGGTTAAAGGCAGTATTTGGATATTTTTATAGAAATCTACACACTGCGTTAGGCAGTTGTCAGAGACTAGACGCACTGCACGCTTTTGTATTGAACGGAGACTCTTTGTGTTGGACATTGAGCAACCATCCCAGATTGTGGAGCAATAGTCAAGGTTTGCTTGTATGTGAGATATATAGACAATTTTCGTGCATCTTCATCTAGGAAATGTTTGATTTTAGCTAACTGGTAAACTTTCTGTGCCGTTTGCTTAGTGAGTGCATGTACATGTGAGTTCCAATTTAGATGCTGGTCAACGATTATACCTAGAGTTTTATGTTCATTGACGTTTTCAATTAGTGAGGTACCAATGTAGATCTGAAGTGTGGTTTTCTCTGAATTTTGTAATTTTTGTCTAGTTGATATCAACATGCATTTTGATTAAGTGATATTTATTAGCATGCGATTACCGTTGCTCCACTTAATCAGATTATCTGTATCCATTTGTAACGATAGTTTGAGTGTTTTACAACTTTTATCACTCTTGTAAACAGTACAGTCGTCCGCAAACAGATCACAGGATGAGTGCTTGATGTGAAGTGGAAGGTCATTAATGTATATGGTAAAAGGTAGAGGACCAAGTTTTTTTTTTTTTTTCTTAACCAGCGGCACTTGGGCTTTCAGCCCTTCGGCCCAATGACATGTCATTGCGAGGCTGGGGAACCTGAGGACTTTCCTTCCAACCCGGTCAGGAGCTTCGCTCCTTCCCATCCACAGAGGGTTTATCACAGGAGCCGTTAAGGTTATTCAGTCAAATTTCCGGTCGTAAACATTCCTTCAAACGCTGACGCCCGGGTTTGAACCATGAACACCTGGTCGCCAGTACAACGTCGTAGCCATTACACCAGCGCGGCTCCCAGGACCAAGTATAGAACCCTGAGGAACGCCAGTATTTATTACTGCTGGGCTAGAATAGGAATTATTGTAAGAAACTACATGTTTTCTGTCTGACAGGAATGATGTAATTATTGTCATCAGTTGAAAGTTTACTTTTGATGTTTCAAGATTTCTAATTAAAATAGCGTGGTCTATCATATCACATGCTTTTTTAAAGTCTACAAAGACTGCCCCACACATGATATCGTTGTTAATATTTAGGTACCAGTTGTCTATCATCTTAAATAGAGCAGTGTGACATGAATGATTATGCCTAAACCCCGATTGACTTTCAATTAGCAAGTCGTTGTTAAATAGGTGTTGTAGTGTTATTTCATGAATGTGTTTTTTCAGTGGTTTGAATAGCGATGATATTACAGAGATTACGAGTATCAGAGGAACCAGGTTTGAAAAGAGGATATACCTTAGCGACTTTAAAGTGCAACGGAAATTAACTCTTTGCGATACATAGATTGTATATGTATGTTAGTTAATCACTTATAATTGGCGCATCGTAGCGCAGTATTCGATTACTCCATCAAGTTCTGATGAGTTATTCTCTTTAAGGCCTAGAAGATAGTTATACACTTCATTAACTGTCATATACGGAATGTCGGATTGGACTGTGTTCGTGCATTTGTTCTCACAGAATGCTGACAGTTGGCCTAGGTCATAAGGGTAATCTGGTATCGTAGATTTAAGACAGGTTATTTCTGCCTGAAAGTAATTGCTAAAGTCCATACAAGTAAATAAGGTATTGGGGTTGAGTCTGGCGAATTTCGTTTGTTTCCTAGTGTTGATTGCTTTCCACATATCTTTACTGTTTGTTTTGTTCTGAATTAAGTTTTTAAAGTATGTTTTCTTTTCTCTGCGTTTTAAATATTGTACCTTGTTTCTTTGTGCTCTGTATGTGTGTTAAGTTATTTTCGCGGGGGAGATAAATGTTTGAGATTCTCATGCGTGAGTCTAGTATAGACGCACTTTTGAGTATCTAAGTTAATTGTAGGTTTAATTATTTGCGCACCACCGTGCACCATGTTTGAACAGTATGGCGCGGTTTGTCGCGGCGATCTGTTGCCATCCAGCAAATATTCTGGAGGCAGATCCCAATATTCGCCATCTCATATAGACGTGATGTTCTCGTGTACTTATCCTTGGTTCGGAAAGACACGATCATTATAATCATCTTTAAGATGAAGACGTCACTCTTGAAGTAAACATGCCAAGACGCGCTTGAGTCGAATGTTTAACCCAAAACGACTCATTTTTAAGTATCTCACCTTTGATATTTGGTTCTTCAAGATCGTTTATTGTAGAGCTTTGACTTGACCAGTGGAGTCAAGCCACTAGTGCGTCAATGCAATGCTTGGAGTCATTATTTAATCTTCATATGTATACTCAACGCTTTGACCATGATCGATTTTAATAATCTATGCATCCCACCACTTCGTTGCCGTAGTATTTACGTTAACCTTCATGGGAAAACGGCCAGGGAAGTCAGTCAACGCTGATGTTGACCGTTAGTGACAATGTACATTCTCTTGTCATGAATTATAATTTGGTATGAACATTTATTTCAAATAATGATTGCCTGTATCGTTTCGTCAACATATTCAAGTTTGTACCCATTAAATAATGTCTCGTTGCAAACTGTGCCCTGCGAGTCCAGCGTCTACTTTCTCTTCGATTTGGTCACACAGTCTTGACCCGTTATAGGATTATATGCCAGCACAATACCGGCCCACTAAACATTCGCAAAACTTACTATGCAAAGATATGTCGGCCACAGACAGTAAGCACGACAGGCCAATAACCATGAAAGAAAGTAGGCAACAGTTGGTAGCCAGCAAAAGGGGAAAAACCTGATCAACTGAAGAGGTGTCAACATAATTAGTATGTCAAGTTTCAAGATACGTCAAGTTTCAAGAAAACGCCATCAACGACACCGCATTTTTATGGTTGGGTGGAGACCTACGTGGAGTACATCCCAGTTTCACACCAGTGCCCACGTTAGGCGTTCTTTAGGGACGTTTGCAGATTTCCCGCAGTGGAAATTTCGGCTTGTATTTGCCGAAGGATTTCGGTCCACTGTGTTTGGTTGTCTGTGACACCTTAGTGTTTAGACGTGACGTGCTGTTTTTATTGTTGTTATTGTGATATTTTATCTCTGTGCCTTAGTTTACTAATTGCCTTCGTTTGTTACTGTCATTCTCAACCTTACTATCATTGATTTATATACACATTTTCTGTTTATACACTGTACTGTTCCTTGTCTCGTTTCTTTTCTCGCAGTGTCATTGCATTTTTTGCAAAATTGTTTCTTTATTTCTACTTTATTCTTTCTTTGATTCTGCGAACGTTTTCATTCGTACTTCGGTATCTCGTCTTCGTATATATTGTTCTTTGTATCTTCATCATCTTATTGCCTGCTTTATATGCTCTATTATTGTTTTTAATGCATCATTTATTGCTTGATTAATAATTATAAGGTACTATTTGCATTCCTGCCATTAATAGGAATTTATACATAGGTTCATTGGACTAGAACCTGTCACACATTACTTATGTGATAATTTTAATTTCTTAAAGAAATATTCGACTAAGTGAGTTAACTAGTCATATAATTAGACAAGATGTCTAAATTGGACTTTTTTATCAAGCAAGGGAAGGCGCTTGGTATGGACCCTGATGAGTTAAAGCGATTTGCGACCGCTGAATATGCGAAAACCCAGAAACATGAATTACAGAAATTTCAGATGGAGGAAAGAAAACGTAAGATGGACGCAGAAGACAAGAAACGTCAGATAGACGCAGAAGACAAGAAACGTCAGATGGACGCAGGAGACAGGAAACTTCAGATGCAATTAGAAGCTACTGAAAACGAAAACCGTCGACTTCACGAACATAGGTTATTGTCTTTAGAACTTGAAAGAATCAAGTTATTGAATGGAAATAATGCACATAATGCTCCTGAAACTCAAGCAACTACACACAAGAACCATTCTGGTTCTTACAAGATCAGGTTACCCTCATTCAAATCTACTTCCAACGATATCGTATTTTATCTGAATAGATTCGAGGCCATATGTGAGTCTCATAAGATAGATAAATCGGAATATTGTACACGACTTATGGAACTTCTCACTAGAGAAGCTTTAACAACTGTGTGTATGTTGGAAGGACCTACCAAAAATGACTACAATGCTGTCAGGGGTGTTTTACTAAAAAAATATCAACTTGACGAAGATGGTTATCAGCTCCGTTTTAAAAGCTTACTGCCAGAGACTGGTAAGGACTTCTCGGATTTTATTGCAAATATACGTCTTACTGTTTCTCGCTGGGTTTAGCTTTCAAAAATCGAACACACGTATGAAGCCCTTATGGACTTAATGCTCCGGGATAAGGTGATGTTCTCAATCAACCCATGATTTCTATCCTTCTTACACGAGCGAAGACCTGCTAACCTGACAGTTACCGAGGAAATCGGTCGTCAATATTTAACTGCACATCCAAACATGGTTCTTAGCAACTCTAACGTCGAGGATGCATTTCCAGTGGCTTCTGCTATGCCTTTCAATAGTAGTTTACGACAAAGGTCGCAAAGCGCTGATCGTAACTTTGGCAGGGGAGATTACTGGAATTTCCGATCTCACCAAGGGAATCAATTCTGTAGCAGTTCTCCAGCTCCAAGAAACTGGAGACAATTTAATGTGCCACAACATTCTAGTGAAAACAATTCCGGAAATGGTAGACGTGATTTCCCCGCTAATAATTGGCAACCTTACGGGAATTCTTCTAGAAGCCAACTCCATTCAAGTAATGGACATGTCAGAAGGTTAAGTCAAGGGGTCCGCGACATGCAGCTCCCATCCAAGCTGCAGATATTCTTATCCGTCCTTTTGAAAAGATGGCGATCGACATCATCGGCCCTTTACCGATCCTGTCTGCTAGGGGACACCGATATGTGCTTACGTGTATTGATATGTGTACTCGGTGGCCAGAGGATATCCCTCTTAAGAGCATATCTACTGCTAATGTAGCAGATGCTCTCTGGTTAATTTTTTCTCGTTTGGGTTTTCCCAAGAAAATTTTATCGGATCGTGGTACACAGTTTGTGTCCGACACTATGACTAAAAGGATGTTCATGCTCCACATTGAGAGGTCTCTCAGCAGTGTGTATCACGCCATGTCAAATGGTTTAATTGAGCGGCAAAATTGTACACTTAAGCCGTTACTGGGGAAGGTAACTGGTGACTATCCTCAGGATTGGGACAGGGTTTTTACCCGCTGTGCTTATCACCTATCGGGAAGTGCAAAATGAGCATACAGGTTTTTCACCATTCGAGCTCGTTTTCGGTGCACAACCTCGTGGTCCCATGTCGTTACTTCACGACCTGCTCACTGTCGATGACATTAATGATGACACTCAGTCTTCTTACGAGTATGTCATCGCATTACGACATACAATTATCAACGCATGCAGGTTGGCTACCTCTGCGTCGGAGTCCGCCAAGCAGAAGGCGAGACTCTTTCTTTATACATACAGACGTCTACGACAACTCTTTCCTGGCGACGAAGCCTATGTTCTACTTAGGACAATCGTCTTCTTATCGTCTGGAATACTATTGTGTCGAGAATCTCTGACGTCGACTATATTGTTGACATTGACGGGAAACATTAAACCTTTGACATTAACATGTTGTAGGAATTTCACTCCCGTCCAGACTATATTCAGTCTGTCTTTCCTTATCGTCAGAATCATTATGCCTCTTTATCCGTTATTCAAGAAGAGGAATTGACTTTCTCTGACGTGCCTCTACCTCTTCCGGTAGTCCCGTTACTTTCGACGGAATCTTGAAAAATGTCACGATTTCTCCTGAACTCTCTGCTGAAAGACAACAGCAAGTCTCTTCCTTGTTACATTCTTTCAATGATGTCCTTACTGACATTCCCGGTCGGACATCTGTCATCTCACATGACATTATACTGACTGATGACAAACCTATTAGAGTTTGCCCTTACCCAATTCCACTTCATTTTCAAACTCAAGTGGAAAAAGAATTGGATGAAATGCTACGACTGAATATTATCGAACCATCCAATTCAGCCTATGCTTCTTCTATTGTTATTGTTAGGAAAAAGGACAATAACATTCGTCTTTGCGTCGATTATCGCAAATTAAATCAGGTCACGAATTTTGATGCGGAGCCAATGCCTTTGTTAGAAGATTTGCTTATCCGGCTATCCAACTCTATCTTCTTCACTAAGCTCGACTTATCGAAAGGGTATTGGCAAGTCCCTCTTACTGAACGGGCCAAGCATCTTACGGCATTTTCTACACCTCGAGGCCTTTTCCAATGGAACTTCATGCTTTTTGGTCTCATTAACGCTCCTGCTACTTTCGTACGCATGATGCGTCGTATTCTTTCTCATCGTTCAGATGTTATTGCATATCTTGATGATATTTGCCTTTTTTAGTGACTCTTGGGACGATCACTTTAGTGGTCTCTGTTCACTTTTGTCCACACTTCGCTCTCACAACTTGACGGCTAAACCGTCTAAAGCCCACGTCGGTTTCAGTGAGATTTCTTTTTTTGGGCCACCGCGTCGGCCATGGTCTCTTACAGACTGAAGACCATAATACTTCTAAGATCTTAAATATCACTCCTCCTAAAACTAAGAAACAGGTTCGTAGCCTTCTTGGTTTGATCCAATTCTATGGACGTTTCATATCCCACTTGTCATCCATCACTGCTCCTCTTTCTAGTTTGTTGAAGAAATGGTCGCCTAACATGGTTTAGTGGTCACAAGAGTGCCAGGCCACTTTAGATAAAATTAAGTTATTATTTTCATCTGCTCATATCTTACGGTTACCAAACAAAGATATTCCTTTCATACTTCGCAGTGACGCCTCCTCGATGGGAAACGGAGCTTCTCTGATGCAAGACTATTCAGGAACTCTCCACCCAGTACTCTGCGTCTCCCGGAAGTTAACTGCAGCTGAACAGCGCTACTCTGTGATCGACCGTGAGTTATTGGCCATGGTCTGGTCAATACTGAAACTGCAAAGATTCTTACTGGGCGCCCATTTTATCGTCGAGTCAGACCAGCGTGCACTTACTGCACTTCAGAGTAAGGACTTAAAGAGCTCTAAATCTACACGTTATGCGATTGCTTTGCAGCCGTTCCACTTTACGGTCGAAGCCATCCGAGGTTATGACAATGTCGTGGCCGATTTGTTGTCCCGGTGTCCACAAGAATCTTCCGAGGCGCCGGATCGCTAAACTCTTTGACTCTTGTTCCGCCATTTCGCTTCTACGACAACACTATTGTACTACTGCATATATTTGATGTCACCAAGTACAGCATTTCTCGTGATGACCTCGCTTGAGTATATGACATATTCATATTCGCCACGGATTGGCTATTTTTTCCACATTATTAACTGACTAGACTTTTATGACTATATTATCATATTTCATTATGGTTTTTTTTTTTTGACGATTTCTTATTTATTCGCAGTGATTGACTTACTAGCGGCTCACTATGTGTATATGAATCTATCCGCCGTGATAGTATTATATGCCAGCACAATACCGGCCCACTAAACATTCGCAAAACTTACTATGCAAAGATACGTCGGCCACAGGCAGTAAGCCCGACAGGCCAATAACCATAAAAGAAAGTAGGCAACAATGTGTTAAAGTCCTTATTTCTGTGAGCTCGATCTCGCTGCCTCAAGGCTTCTAGCACTGCTTGTGTGATCCAAGGAGATTTGATCTGTCGTTTCACATGAACTTCTTTAGCTGGTGCATGGTTATCAAACACACAATGAAAGATACGTGTCCAATGAGCTATGGCGTCATCGGGATCAGAAAGCTGGTAAACATTGGCGAGAGGTGCAGCTCGCAAATCATGTAAAAATAGTTCATGTTTGAAATTTTTGAAACTTCTAAATTTAATACTTAAATGTTTATTTATGGGAGC